>OVBE01014463.1:0-12062 GCA_900406425.1 Iberis pinnata | reverse complement strand
TAAAATTTAATTTTAAATATTATCGTTCTCAAAATTGAAAATTAAAATAGAATATTTATTTCAAAAATAAAAGAAGTATATACATAAGAAAAATTAACAAAAATATTCAGACTTTATAAAACTTTCTTACATGTAAGTCACCACCGTTATTGTAGGTCGGGAAAATGACTTACTTATGCCCGCACACGTAGCTAGTTGGATTATAAGTTCCTACATATATTGACCATGTGGTTAACTATATACATTCGTTAATTTTTTGAATTTTCAAACCACATTACGAAGTTGTCTCTTATAAATGCATTGCCATTACGAGGTTAACTATTATGTTAACGGAAATGATGTAGGTTGCCGTTTTAATGAGTAGAACAATGTCGTTTTGACATTAAAATTTGTCATTTTAATTTTCTTAATCAATAACGTTTCTTTCAGCCACTAGTACAATGTCATCGTCTGAGTCATTTCGTTAATAAAATAATTCATGCCGTAATGGTCAATGCCTTAATAAAAACAGCTTTCCTGTTGGGGTATATTAATTCAAACTTTAATGAATGCATATAATTAGCATCACGATCCATATATGCGGTAATTAATTATCCAACTAGCTATATATATGCAGGCATGAATAAACCGTGTTCATTATATGTCTTCAGTTTTAATTCTTAACTTAAATCGGGTGAATAAATTATCTTATAAACTAGACAATGATGACCCGTGCTTTATGCATAACTTTTTTTAAAAAATTTCGGTTATCGTAAATCTTGAAGGTTACATACCAAAAAATAAGTATTTGATGAATATTTGTAGTAATATCGATAAGTTATTAAAATATTTTTTTGTTCCTTTTAATTATTGTTACCAATTATGCAATCTATGTGATTGTGTTTCATTATGTAACTGTCAAAAATTGAATCACACGATTTGAAATAGGTTTTTCTGTTATTCATTTGTAACATTACATCAAACTTTATATACATCGACTTAAGACAATGTTAACCTACTAATTACATTTGTTAAAGCCCAATTAGAGCCCAATACCACACATTAAGGTGGAGTGTGAAGATCCAGAACACCCAACTTGAGCAAAAACTCTTCAAAATCTCTTCGTCTGAGTGCTTTGGTCATAATATCTGCAAGTTGAGACTTTGTGGAGACATGTTTCGTGAGTATGGTGCCCCGGTTGATCTCATCTCTTATAAAATGGCAATCTAATCCAACATGCTTTGTGCGGGCATGATAGACGGGATTGGCAGCAAGATTAATCGCGGATAAACTGTCGGAATGAAGTGGAATGGGATACTTACACGGGATATTCATCGTTTGCAGCAGTTCTTTTAGCCAAAGCAACTCGCATAGAGTGTCGGCCATAGCTCTATATTCTGCTTCTGCCGAGGATCGAGAAACAACATCATGCTTCTTTGTTTGCCATGAGATCGGTGATCCACCTAATTGAATAAACCAACCAGTAACTGAGCGACAAGTAAGCGGGCATGAAGCCCAATCAGAATCACACCAAGCCGAGACTGTTAACAGAGTATTAGCTCGGAGTAAAATGCCCTGTCCCGGTTTGTTTTTCAAGTATTTGACTAACCGAAGGGTTGCATGCCAATGTTGAAGTTTCGGTGAAGTCATGAACTGAGAGAGAAGGTGGATGGAGTAAGAAAGCTCGGGTCGTGTAACTCGTAAATAGATTAAATGACCGATGAGACGTTTATAGCGTGAAGGATCAGCCATGTCTTCACCTGAAGCCAAAGGTAGACGATGGTTTTGTTCCAAAGGAAACGAGACTGGTTTCGCCGCTAATAGACCCGATTCTGCAATGATATCAAGAGCATATTTCCGTTGACACAAGTAAATTCTAGTTGGGTTTCAAATTACTTCTATGCCAAGAAAATATCGAAGAATTCCGAGGTCCTTCATGTGAAAATATGAGTGTAAATAGTCTTTAAACGTCGCGAGAGCTGGTGGAGAATCTCCTGTGACAATCAAATCATCTACATAGACCATAACATGTAAACGAACACCATGCTTCGCATAAGTAAAGAGCGAGTAGTCGGACAAATTTTGTATGAAACCATACTCGCGTAAAACAGCGTTGAGTTTCGAAAACCAGCATCTTGGGGCTTGTTTAAGACCATACAAAGATTTTTTTAAGCGACAAACATTATCACTAACGTCTGTACGAAAACCGGGTGGAAACCGCATGTATACTTCCTCCATAAGATCCCCGTGGAGAAATGCATTGTGTACATCAATTTGATGTACTTCCCAGTCTAAAGAAGCGTCTTGTTGAAGAAAAGTGCAAACCGTAACCATCTTTGCAACTGGTGCAAACGTATCGGTGTAATCAACTCCCTCGGTTTGATTGTTTCCCATGACAACTAAACGAGCTTTGTACAACTAAACAGTGTAATTTTATAAACCCATTTACATCCAAGAGCCTTCTTGCCCGCGGGTAACGGCTCAAATGTCCATGTAGAGTTAGCTTCTAAGGACTGAATATCCTCCTTCATTGCTTGACGCCAATGATCGTGTAATACCGCTTGCTGGTAGTGACGTGGTTCAGTGGCTATTGTGACAGCATTTACAAAAGGATTGTAACCTGCAGAGAACCGTGAGTTACATGTGTATTCATGTATTGGATAGGGAGATGATGATTGATGCAGGACGTGAGTGACGTAATCGTCCAGCTTAGTTGGTGGTTTATGAGCTCTGTGCCCACGTCCTAGTTGGATAGGAGGTGAGGAAACAGAGGATTGAGCAGAGACCGGCGGGTCATGGTGAGGCAAAGAGAGAGTCGGGTCTGCTGGAACAAAGAGTGTAGGTGATTCAGAGGCTGCAGGAACTGTTTCTGGAGCATAATCCGAGGAAGAAATTGTCATAGGTGGTGTAGGATATGTCACTATAGGCGGTACAGGAACAATGGTTATTAGTTCCTCATCATCAAAAATAAACAAGAGAATGATGCAATGTTGAGTCTGAACCTATATTAGGACTGTCCGAGAGGTGAAAAAATCGATTTTCTATGAAAACAATGTCTCTGGAAATTGTCACTTTCTTGGATTCAATATTGTACACTCTCCATCCTTTTTGAGCAAAAGCATAGCC
Source organism: Iberis pinnata (assembly GCA_900406425.1). Lineage (NCBI taxonomy): Eukaryota > Viridiplantae > Streptophyta > Magnoliopsida > Brassicales > Brassicaceae > Iberis > Iberis pinnata. Next base: position 8,957 of record OVBE01014463.1, on the reverse strand, counting down.
TATGAAGTTGTTGCGAGTTGCGAATTTGTCATCGCCGTGACGCTGATTATGGACGTAGCAAATGCAACCAAATACTCGAAGATGATTCAATGGCGGGACGCGATTATAGAAAATCTCGTACGGAGTCTTTCCGTTGAGAATTTTAGTCGGATTTCTATTAATAAGATACCCAGCGGTAAGTGCACAATAGCCCCTAAACTCAATTGGAAGAGATGCTTGAAACCGTAATGCGCGAGCAACATTTAAGATATGCCGATGTTTCCGTTCGACTCTACCATTTTGTTGAGGTGTGCGTACACATGATGTTTCATGTATGAATCCATGTTGAGCAAAATATTCCCGAAGACAAACAAATTCCGACCCATTATCACTTCGAATCGTCTTTACTTTTGTTAGAAACTGCCTTTCTATCAAAGTTAAGAAATTCTTGAGATGTTGAGGTGCCTTTTGTTTTGATGGAAGAAGATAAATCCATATAGCGCGTGAGTAATCATCGAGGATGGTAAGAAAATACCGCGAACCACACAAAGAGGATGTCCGATACGGACCCTAGAGATCGCAATGAATCAATTCGAAACAACTAGTTATCTTTGTAATACTGATCGGAAATGAATCACGAGATTGTTTAGCTTGTATACAAATGTCACATGTTTTGGAATCAAAAACATTGCAATCTAAATCAGAAAGATTCAACATTTCTAAGGCTTTAGATGATGGATGACCGAGTCGGCGATGCCAGAGTACACTAGAAACTCCCTCAACGGAGTGAACAGCAGCTACTTCATCAATTTTCCTTAGAAAATACAGTCCATGTCGTTGCCTACCCGCTCCAATCAGCGTCGAGGTGATGCGATCCTGAATGACACAAAGCTGATCAGTAAACTGGAACAAGCATTTGCTGTCTCTAGTAAGCTGAGAGACAGATGTGAGATGACAACGCAATCCGGGAACATAATAAACATTCGTTAGGAGCAATGATCTGAGAGAAAGAGATCCTTGATTGACCGACGTAGTATAATTACCATCTGGTAGTCTAATCAAAACGGGAGTCATATCAGTAGTAGATGTAAGAAAATCAGGTGACCCAGTCATATGATTGGTGGCACTGGAATCAAATATCCATGATTCAATAAAATTCTTACCAGTAAGTCGAGATGAAGAAGAAATATTCCTTTCGTCCAATAAGTGAACTAACGTATTCCACTGATCATTACTCAATCCGCTAAGCCCGAGTCTTTCTGGAGGAGTAAGAGAAGACTGAGTATTAGGAACTTCAACGTGATGAGCAGATGCAATGTTCGTGCATGAATTTCCAGCAGGTCGGTGACGAGAAGTGGCTGAAACAGAAGGTGTTGATGGACCAGATAGTGATGCAGGCCTATTCTGGTTAGAACGCTTAACTGATTTCTCTTCATACCAGAGTGGATACCCAATTAAACAAAAACATGTCTCGGCTAGATGTCCCTGTCTACCACAATTGGTACATTGAGGAAGAGTTGCAGGCTGTTGCGAAGGTAATGACAATGCCTGAGCAGCAAAACTTACGGTGTCGGGTTTCTCCTCTTGAAGCCTGCCCATATACTTTGACTCCTCATCTTGAATTAAGATGTTGTAAGTATCCTCAAGACTGGGAAGTGGGACACGAGACAGCAACGAAGACTTAATAGGACCAAAAACCGTCTCATCTAATCCCATAAGAAATTGGTGGATTTTGTCTTCTTCTCTTTCCTTACGAACCTCGTCCATTGTTTTGGCTTGTTGATAGACAGAAAGAGAACGCCACAACTGAGTTAATTTGCCGTAATAAGACTCAATAGCGAGACCTTTTTGTCTGCAATTTGCCAAATCTGTTTTTAAACGTTGAACTCTCTAACCATTCTTGAGTCCAAACCGTTCCCAGAGAGAATGAGCATCATCAAGGTGCGATAAAGTAGATGATAGATTTTTCATCGATTGTGAGTTTCATCCATGAAACTATGAGAGCATTATTCGCAGTCCAATCTTCGAAATCAGAAGAAGTTTCAACTGGTTGGGGAATTGTTCCATCGACAAAACCAAATTTCTTCCTTGCTTTTAAGGCGAGCTTGAAGTTTGAGCCCATTCATCATAGTTAGATCCTTTAAGCAATGGTTTGGAGATGAGAATACCAGGATTATCTCCCGAAGTTAAATCATACGGAGATATCGTACGTCGAGCAACGGTGGTAGTGTCCGTCATTGAAAAAAGAAGAAGAGAAAAGAAAAAATTATAGAACTTTGAGCAACAACCTTTTAAGAAGTGAAGGTTGGTGGCTCTGATACCATGTCAAGAATTGAATCACACGATTTGAAATAGGTTTCTCTGTTATTCATCTGTAACTTTACATCAGACTTTATATATATCGACTTAAGACAATCTTAACCTACTAATTACATTTGTTAAAGCCCAATTAAAGCCCAATAGTGACCAAGATAATACTCAAAATTTACTTATGTATCACTCATTGATTTGAATTCTTTTTTAGGCATGTTGGTTTTTTTTCTTCTTCTCTCTAACAACATGAAAAAATAGTTACATTTTTCTCTATCTTTTCTTTCTCTCTAAAAATTTCTTTGGTTTTCTTATAGAAAAGTAAGAGGAAGAGGGAGTCATCACATCTCTATCGAGCCACAACCACTTGCTATGCGGCCTTCGAGCTCGTTGGGGACTTCCAGGCCGTCGAACTCTCCTCTTAGACTCACCTTTCTTTTTATTTCTTTTTTTTTTTAATTAAATTTCCTCTGTTTTTCCTCGATTTCATCCAAACTTCGGGGGATAGAAGCTCCTGCATGGTAGATCTCCTCCGACCATAGGAGATCGCTGCATGTAGATCGTAGGACGGCGTTGCGACGAAGGATGGACCTCAAGGTCTAGTGGATCTGGTCGCTGGAGGAAATGCGAAGTCTTGGGTTCAGGACGACGGCGAGTGGACAGTCGACGGCGAGTGGACAGTCGCCGTCGGGATATGTGGCTTTGTCATGGTCGACGGTTCTTATTTTTGTCCTTGTCAACCGGAAAACTTGCCCTCTTCTCCAACCAAGTCACGATGTTCAAGACCTTCTTCCTCCTCCTCCAAACGAGACGCGGTGGGTAAAGCCAATGGACCTGTGTTAGAGCTGCTTCAAAGCCGTTCGCCTGACCACTGGAGGACCTGGTCCGGTGGGATTCGTATGCATTCAGACAGTGGCAACAACTATCTTAAGGTTTTCTTCAGAAGTTAGGGTAATTAGAGTTTTTTTATTTGGTGTGCCTTAAGAAGTCCAATCCAAAATTGTATGTTTAAAGAGTATTTGAGTTTGTTATATCACCTCTTTAGTTTTTCTAATATGGCTTATAGCCTACTTTTTCTTACGAAATAATAATTGAAAATTAAGAGTACCACAAGGATTCCCAACAAAAGCTTCCCAACAGAGTGAAATACTTCATAGTAGTGCTTTCAGAATAGGGATGTAGATTTATATATCAAGTTAGTGACAAATATCAAATAAAGGGGTTAACTAGGCCTCTTGAAAGCCATTTTGGTTTACATTGGGTACATGAAACCTAGAGATGTTAATTGTGAAAATTTAGTATATACACTAACGTTATTTAGTTCCATAATTTAGCATTACGATATGTGACATATATTTTTAATCGTTTCATTCAATATTCTCATTTTCATATTCCATGGGTTGCTTCTTGATTTTCAAAGGACAATGATATCAGCGGAGGTGAATCTAGCATTAGATTTTTGTTGGGTCACAAAATACAAATTAACAAAACATGGGGGCATATCTATAAATTAACAAATATATAATAAGATTTTACTTAAATTTTGCATTAGTTATAAAAAGGGTGCACGTGCAGCTTTTTTCTTCAATGTGCCTACGCCACTAGATATGAGCACGAGAGGTAAAAATTTGAGACAATAAAACACACCTCAATTTTTTTTTCATATTTATGTTTATACATATTAATATTAATATCTCACTTCATGTCTGACTCAATGGTTAGTTACATAAGTCCCGTTTAACGTTTTCATTAATGGTAGTGTAGGAAGACAAGATATTCCCTTGTTGTATCTCATTGATAGAAGGGGTTGCACTAAACGAAAACATATAAAGTTGCTTTAATATAGGCGTGTCTAATGTACAAAAGAAAAGATATTCGCCTCAAACTTTCTAAATATATAATTTTTTGGAGCTCTAATATTAGACATTTTATATAGTATAATGATAATTGTACTACTATATATATGAAATTTTTACTATTAAGACTCCAAATTCTAAATTGATTTAGATCTTAGGCCCCTAAAATCTTAATGTATTTAACAAAAAACCTAAATTACAGTAAAAAAAAATAGAAAATCTAAAAAAGTAGAAAAAAGGAAAAAGTTAAATTTACAAAAGAAAAGAAAATCTAAACCGAACAAAGAAAAAAAACTCAAATTTCCAGTTTCAATTGCCTCTGTTGAAAGAAAATTTTCAAAATTAAAGCTAATCAAATATTATCTGCAATCAACAATGTCACAAGAATGATTGAATAGTTTATCCATCATATCTATAGAAAAGGAACTTGTTCCGAACATTGACTACAAAAATTTGGTAAAAAAATATATTGCAAAAAGAGGAAGAAAAATTTGTGTCATCATCATTTTACAATAACTTGTTTTTATCATAATTTTCTTCTATAAATTTTTTAAGTTATATAAAAATTATTATTTATTGTTTTTGTATCATAAATTTTTTCTATAGACCCTCAATTTTACACCAGCTTTAACTCTCTATTATACTAATCACTAAGCACGGCACTATATTTTAATTGCAATTAAGTAATTGTAAAATGATGATGACACAAATTTCTTATGCGTAAAAGAATATATTGAAAAACGAGATGTTGTTCTTGAACTATTGATAATCATAAATTTCTTATGCGTTAAGTTACTATTACTATATTTTCTTTTATGCTCTTTAGATTGTGAATTTGTGATATATTCAACAAAGTGTTTAACTGGTTTCGTCACTATTTTTCTCAATCTTTTAATTTTTGTAAAAAGTTTGTCAGTTAAAAAAGCTTAAATATTCCAGCCAGATATATTCTAAATCAGACCCAGCCCCAATCTTAAAACAAACCCTTACTTATTATACCAGATTTCTGAAGAATAGAATGTTAGATTAGAGGACTTACCTCATGGTATCTAAGACTATCTTAAAATAGTTATTGCATGAAAGTATTTTAACTCCAGTTCAGTTTCAATGCTTCTCCTCTCAAGATCTCTATTAACAATTACTAGCATCTTCAAATGCAGTTTTAATCATATGATTCAACCTCCCATGTTAAGAAATTTCCGAGTGATGATTGAAAGACGTTTTTTTTAAACAACCGATTGAAAGACGTTTATGATACTTTTTAAACACGAACTGGAGTTAAAATACTTTCATGCAGTATTTCATGCAGTATTTTAAACACGAATTATGCACTAAAAATTTGCGAGTGATGATTGAAAGACGTTTATGATACTTTTTAAACACGAACTTTATCTCTCAATATATCAGAGACTTAACTGGTACACAAAAATAGACGCATAGCAGAAAGAAACAAAAAAGGAACATGAGTTCTCTCTCATTGCCGTCTTTCTCTCACCTTTTTTCACTACAACTTTCACCAACGTGTGACGATATACCTTCGCCTACAAGCGACAATCATTTCGCTAGAAGCGACATACCCAAAGCACTTATTACATCCCTGACATCCCCCTTTTCGCTTCGTCTTCCACTATGTTCATTTATGACACAAAATTTTTTTGCTTCATCTTCCTCTTTGTACGCCTCTGACAAAAAATCCTCCTCTTCCTGATCTATGTCTCTCTCTGTTTAGTCATGCTTTCTCTCTGCATGAAATCTACCTTCTTGTTTACTCACCACTTCTACTGTTATTTCCATTACCCTCTCTCTCTCTCTCTCTCTCTCCCACCTCAGTTTCAGAATCAATAGTAGTGTCTTTCGTACTAGGCCTTCGTTCACCGTTAATACTCCAAGTAGAACTCTTATACTTCGAATCCATACCCCTAATTACTAGATGATCAACTATGTTTTCTAATTTTTGATGGCATAAATTTCGGCAATCTCTACATGGGAAAAGCATTTCAGTCATATTGCCTAATCTTCTTGCTTATAAGTATACAAAATTAGTTGCTCCTACTGAGTACTCGGAACTAGTCCTACATGTTAAATCGAACAGTAAAAAAGTTAGCATAACAATTTCAATCGGCGAATGAAAGTATTTCTCGAGAGATATATGTACATGATACCTTCGCAGCCAAATCCATGACTTGTCCATTTGATAAATATGTAACGAGTTGTTGCATATTATGTTTGGAGTTAAGTAGATGGAGATGAGAGATTAGGTTTTTCTTGGTGAAATAGATATTATGTTTAGAATTAGAAAGTACATCTAAAAATCAAGGATTCTGTTATTTTAGCGAAATTTTCATTTTCCCGGCAAAAGCAACTCGAAAGTAAACAACGGCTCAGATTGGATGAATTAAGTTATCTAAAAATATCCAACGATGTATGTGTATTAAAATGATATATAAAGTATATTATACGAGTTTGAGTACTATTAGTTACAAGTTCAAAGGATTTAATTATATTAGTTTAGGGTCTACTTGTTGCATGTGTACTTAAAAAATATATAAAGTATATTATATATGAGTTTGAATACTATTAGTAATAAGTTCAAAGGGTTTAATTATATCAGTTTAGGGTCTTGTTGTTGCATGTGTATTTAAATCATATATAAAGTATATTATATATGAGTTTTAAAACTATTAGTTACAAGTTCAAATAGTTTAATTATATCAGTTTAGGGTCTAGTTGTTGCATGTGTATTTAAATGATATATAAAGTATATTATATGAGTTTGAGTACTATTAGTTACAAGTTCAAAGGGTTTAATTATATCAGTTTAGGGTCTAGTTGTTGCATGTCTATTTAAATGATATATAAAGTATATTATATATGAGTTTGAGTACTATTAGTTACAAGTTCAAAGGGTTTAATTATATCATTTTAGGGTCTAGTTGTTGAATGTGTATTTAAATGATATATAAAGTATATTATATGAGTTTGAGTACTATTATTTACAAGTTCAAAGGTTTTAATTATATCAGTTTAGGGTCTAGTTGTTGCATGTGTACTTAAAAGATATATGAAGTATATTATAGGAGTTTGAGTACTATTAGTTACGAGTTCAAAGGGTTTAATTATATTAGTTTAAGGTCTAGTTGTAGCATGTGTATTTAAATGATATATAAAGTATATTATATATGAGTTTTAGTACTATTAGTTACAAGTTCAAAGAGTTTAACTATATCAGTTTAGAGTCTAGTTGTTGCATGTGTATTTAAATGATATATAAAGTATATTATATGAGTTTGAGTACTATTAGTTACAAGTTGAAAGGGTTTAGTTATAATAGTTTAGGGTCTAGTTGGTGCATGTGTATTTAAATGATATATAAATTATATTATATATGAGTTTGAGTATTATTAGCTACAAGTTCAAATGGTTTAATTATATCAGTATAGAGAGAGAGAGAGAGAGAGAGAGAGAGAGAGAGAGAGAGAGAATTTCAAAAATACAATAGATTTGAGGAAACATAGTAGAAGAAAACAAAATTCATTATATTAACACATTTACAATAACATATTGTTCAACATTGACCATTTTCTTCAAACAATATGCATAACAACCCATAGTTGTTTTGAAACTCTCACAAACTTAGGTCCTATCAATTCAGCAGCAGCACGGGCGAACATCTTTTTACCATCTTCTAATCCACGTGACAAATGAAGATCAACTATTTCTAACACAAGACCATGCTTAATCAAATATTGCAACATTAATACTTCACTAAACCCTCCACTAAAAATATTAACTTCCACGACTTTTAAAATTGATTTCAAACATTTGTGTGTTATATTTTGACTCCAATATTTCTCTAAATCAACCTAAAAAGTTGTAGCCAAGATCGGTCTTGGAGGAATCATAACAAATGTCAGTATTTCTAAATCTGGAAAACTATTGATCATGGATCTAATACCAACAAATTCATTTGGTTGTATGTTTGTGTTTATAACCAAATGTTTCGTCTCCATTGGTGCTTGCAAACGAGTTGGATCATCACTTTCTTAAATAATCTGAATGAGAAATGGACATACTGTAACATCTTGGCTGATGACATATCGTAACGCATACTACAAAAATGTGTTCCTGTCATGTCATCATATTCAGTTTCTTTTGCGAAATCCAGATATGCTTCTTTCATCATTCTATTTGCTTCCATGAATTAAAAGTACTGAAATTTTCCAATGTGCTTGAAACTTTGAATACTTGTCAAGTTGAGTGTAGTATACTCCATGGTGAATTCGCAATTCTCGAATATCAACTCAGTTAACCGGTTATTGTCTCCGGTTATCATCTTAAGACCAATGTTCCAGCAGTTTTTGATGGTTAAAGATTTTAATAAAGGAAACCTTGATATCAAAGACATTATATTCTTGAGATTCATCCAACCAAAGCATAGATATTTTATCGAATTCGAATTCCAAAACTTTGATGGATCAAATTCACAACCTAATAGCTTCAATGACTCCTAAAAATTTAGATTATAAAAACTTTGTGGTAATGAAAACACATTTGCTTCTATTAGTTCTTGAGTATTGTATGAGATATTAAGAATAAGATACTTTACTTGTTTAGAGATCGTGAAGTCGATCAACAGCTTGATTTCTGATTCAAAACCAACCGGATTAGAGAGACAAAACTCAAAGCTTTTGATGCATTCACCAGAGAATCTTGACACCTACTCAATTGTATAGTTATAAACTAGAGACTATTATGGTTTCTTCATCTTCGGCAACCTGGGATTCTTTGAAAGAGATATTGGTCGTCTCATAA
>OVBE01014462.1:0-12062 GCA_900406425.1 Iberis pinnata | reverse complement strand
GTAAAAATACGATCAATTAATGCATAGTGATAATTAACAACTTTTAACTCATCGTAGCTGTTTTATAGACTCTATAAAATCATACTAAAGGAATTTTATACTTTGTCAACCTGGAAAAAATCATAAAAAAAACAATGGGTTGAAACTTGTTAATTATCACTATGAATCAGTTGATCATAGTTTTGCAATAACGCCAAAATCAATAAAAGTTTTGAATTAGTTGGTTATAGTCTTTGATGATCTTTTTTTTCCAATTTTCAAAAATATAAAATTTGCTTTAGTATCGTCGAGAAGATTGATTTGATATATTCGGATGTCAAAATGGTAGACTAATCCCCGCATTTGAATTGTTGAAGAAACGTTTTTTGTTATATAAAAAAACAGAGGCGTAGAGAAGCCAAAGGTTGAAGAAACCTCTTTCGCAATTTTAGATATTTTAAAATTTTGCAATTTGGTTCTTCTGTTTTGAAAACTACATTTTTAACCCCAAAAGTTTATATCCGATCATATTCACCCATTTTCAACACAACAATATAAAAAGCAAGGATGTCGAAAACCGCCAGAGAAGAAACAGTGGCTACAAAGATAGGAAAAGAAGGAAACGTTACGCTCCATTACTTGTTACTCACAAAAAGTAACTATATGGTGTGGGAGATAAAGATGCGAGTGAATTTACAAGCACAAGTAGTATGGGATTTCGTAGAGCACGGCAAAGTAGAAGAGAGTAAAGATAGAATGGCTCTTGCTGTCATCTATCAAGGATTTATGGAAGATGTCCTTCTCATATTGGAATAGAAGGATTCCGCGAAATAAGCATGGGAGATGTTGCGAACAATGCACATGGGCGCAGAATGTGTCAAAAAAGCAAAAGTTCAGACCTTGAAAAGCGAATTTGAGTTAATTCACATTAAAGACTGCGAATCGGTGGATGATTTCGCTTCGAAACTAACATCCATTCTGACAGGTATCCATTCGTTAGGAGACAGAGTGGAAGAGATCTCCGTTGTCAAGAAGTTCCTGCGAGCCATGCAGATCGTTACCTCAATCGAGCAATTTGGCGACATGAAGAACATGTCAATCGAGGAGGTAGTTGGTCGCCTTAAGGCCCACGAAGAGAGACTTCGTGGCTATGGCATCAGAGAAGAGGATAAGGACCTCTTACTAACGCATGGAGAATGGATGTCAAAAGTGAATAAAAACGGAGGAACCAATTTTTCTTCAAACTCATCAGGTCGTAGCAACATCGATGGAGATATTCTCATGGGAGAATCCAGTGTTTCATGGGAGAAGCAAACACATTGATACTCGTTTCCATTTCATCCGTGAGTGTATCGAGAAACGAAAAATAATCTTGGAGGTCCTCTGCACTAGTGAGAAACGTGCTGATATTCTCACCAAGGCCTTAGCAAGAGTTAAGTTTTTAGAGGTGCGAGAAGTACTACGAGTGAAGAACCTTGACAAAATTCACGCTTAAGGGGGAGAATGTGATTTTAAGCGTAGACATTGTTTAAGCCACCAAAGCAATAGTATGGTCAAAGCCATCAAAAGAATAGTGAGGCACCGTCCAAGCCGTAATAGGAATAGTAGCTGTCATATAGATTAGTTTCACATTGATATGTAATCTCTATAAATAGCTTGTATCCCCTCCTCATTTTAATTATCCCACAACATTTTCTTCTACTTCAAGTTACATAATAAACTTTTTTTCTACTTAGTTTTTTTCTTCCTTCTTCTTTTTTTCTTTATTTCTTGCTTAAGATCGGTTTGGAACCAACACAGATTTCATCGGAGCTATCATAAAACCTTCAGCATGGCCATCCTTCTGGTTTCAAGCCCAAGAAATTTCTCATGCTCTTCTAAGGTTGAGAAATTGGCTAGTGCAAGTGGAAGAGAGGAAAGCAAATAGATGTGCATCTCTTATTGCGGATAGTGTGATTAAGCAAGTAAGATTGACATCTTATGTTGCTAGAGGAGCTCCTCAGTTGGATTGAACCCATTATCCGAGAAGAGAGATTCTCTGCTCCTTCTCCGTAGCTCTCTTTTTTGGCTGGAGGTAGTAGTTTTTTTATGTGTTGTTGGCTTGTTGTTTTTGGCTAATGTCAATCCTGGTAGGTTGCATTTGTTGGCCACATTTATGTTTCTGCTTTCGGTGATTGTAACAGATCATATCCTTTGAATATTTATATCACATTGGAAGTTACAAAGAAAAAAAAATCTAAAATTTATAGTCTTTTTAAAATTAAACCATAAATTCTAGTTAGTAAATATACATCTCAAAATTATTATACAAACTCTCAAAACTCAATTTTTACGTTTATATAGTATATTCGAGAAGAAAAATTTTAAAGTTATTTTTTTAAATAATAGAAAGTGTGTAGTTATTTGTGATATTTAATAGAAATTCTCAAAAATAAATAACAAAATGCAACAATCCAGTTTCAGTTGACTATCAATAAAGTCAAACAGAAATAAACACAGTTTAACAACCTAAATCAACGGTTAAGCCAAACAAATGTCCCACCATTAAAAAAAACTCTTTCTTGTTATTGTCTAAAATCGAGTTTTTATCAAATTTTTATTGAAGAAGTAGAAAAAAAAAATATTTTCCTTTTTCTTTCTTTGGCTAAGAGGCAATGGTGGAGGAGCAGAAGGTTGACGTAGAATCACCGGCGGTTTTAGATCCGTCGACTGAGCCACCTCCCGTTGAATCCAAAGCTATTGTCGTTGTCGAAAGTAAGCTCATACCTTTGTAAAAATTTGTGAAATGATTCGTTTTTCTTCTTCTTTATTCTTGAATCTTTAGGTAAAATCAGTGTTCCAAAATACGGAAAATACGGTATATATGTTATTCGGTTAGTCATTGTACCGTTTTTACAATACTGTAAAAAATACATTGTGGCATTATACGGCGCATAAACGAACAATACACTAAGGACAATACGACCGTATATATACTGCTTGATGTTGATTGTGAGTCTGATGGTTATTTGATTACGAAGAAGAAGAACATAAAAAATAGAATTAAGCCTTTTGAACTTATATTATTTTTATTTTGATACTTAATTAAATTTTGGATGTTATATATATATATATATATATATATATATATATATATAACATATGCGTAAACATCTGCATATATATATATGCTCAGGCGCTATATGGTGGTTTTATGCCCGGCTAACGTATAGCATATTTTAGAACAATGGGTAGAATGTCATAAATTAGTCATCAACATATATCTTTCTTTGTTTTGATTATTTACAATTAATAATTGTAATATCTAGAACCTCACTGTTTCAAACACATCTTTTATATTTGCTTTTGGCATTTAGGTTTTTCAATATATTTTTTTTGCTTACATTTGAAAACAATATACACTCAATGTCATATTGATAATGGAGCTTCTTGCAGAACCCATTGAGCAACATACACCAAAGAAAAATTCAGCTTCAATGGATAGAGGTTAGCTAAACAACATTATTTGGAAAAAAAAATTATGCTTTGTGTTTATTAAGTTTTATAATTGACATCAAATATATGATTTGTGTTATGGTCAGATGTTATACTTACAAACTTAGAAAAGGAAAAGAAAATGTCATTCATCAATGCATGGGAAGAAAGTGAGAAATCTAAGGCTGATAATAAGTAAACTCTCTAAATGCAATTAATCTTCTAATTAACCAAAGAATTAACAGTTTCTCATTAACTAATGATCTATAAATGATGGATAATGGTCAGAGCACAAAAGAAGATCTCTGATGTGCTTTCTTGGGAGAATAGTAAGAAGGCAGCCATTGAAGCACAACTAAGAAGGATTGAAGAGAAATTAGAGAAGAAAAAAGCACAATATGGTGAGAAAATGAAGAACAAAGTAGCTGCAATTCATAAGCAAGCAGAAGAGAAGAGAGCAATGGTTGAAGCTAAAAAAGGAGAAGAGCTTCTTAAAGCTCAAGAAATGGCTGCTAAGTATAGAGCCACTGGTATTGTACCAAAGGCAACTTGTGGGTGTTTCTAATGGCTTCATTAAATTTGTTTTGCATGCCATCTCTTCATCTTTTTGTGTAGTTTTGTTTTTTGTTTGTCTTGTTTTCTTTTCCCAATAAATTGATAATATAAATAAGATAATACAACAAAATGAATACAAACCACTTTTACCACAAAAAGAATATAAGAGATTTTTTTCGTCTTAAATATATGATTGTAGCCAAGCCGGTCCTTCTAGGATTGGAGCATACTATATTTAGAGACGCTTTTGGCAATAGCTATTGCTAAGGAGTTGGCTGAAGGAGAAGCGGAGGAGAAAGAACACGATGAAAAGGAAACGGCTATAGTGGAGTCTTCTGAAGTAAGCTTCTATATTTTTGCCATTTTGATGAACGATTAATTGCTTTAACTACGTTGTCGAAGTCTGACCAAACTTCTATAACTCTCAATCGAAGGTCATATATGCTTGTCAGCGCCCAGAGAATGCAACAGAGTTCTGCCTCAAATTTGGAGGAAGCGGGTAGGAGATCATCCCTAGTATGGAATGAAATTTCGCCTGTATAATTTCTAATTTTCCATACCCCACCAATAAGGAAATGTTTGTCTTGTTTATATTGTTTATATGTTGTTGATTTTGTGTACAATAACATTAATCATGTGTGATTACAATTACATATAATCCTTAAAAATGTTATTACTAAAAAAAAATTCTTGTTAACAATTCGATTGATAAAATTCAATAAATAAATTTACAGAAAATGCGCTGAGGAGACTCGAACACAAAATACCATAGTAAAAAGTCATTCAAAATGGACTCTAATAATATATATATACTTTTTCCAATTGATTAAGATCCTTTTCCCGTATTATTATTTGATTTGACACATCAATAAAAATTGGATACAAAGTAATAAATTTGTCTTTCTCTATCTGATATTCCAATAAATTTTTAGAAGTTTTTTTTTTATGAAAATCAAGTAATATAATGGTTGTTATTTTTACTATTTATGTATCATATTAGAATTTGAATCTACTCATATATAAAATATATTTTCAATAGAATTTGAGATATTAGACTAATCCATTATAAGCTATGGAAAGACAAAAATAAAATAAAAAAGAAGCAATAGCTATATATTTTTCTATAATACCGAAACAACCCCACATTTCTTAATAATCAAACATTATCATCCACTGGTTTTATAAATAGTAAAATAGATCTTCCAAAGAGAGAGCTACGGCTGAAAACATTAAGAAAGTCTAAACCTTTCATTTTCTAGGACATTAACTAAAAAGAATGAACGTAAAGTAAACAATCCCACAATTAGAATATTTCCAAATTTCAATCAAGAAATCTCTGATAAATAAGAGAAAAAAAAAACTCATAAATGAAAACAAAGTTTTGCTTTTTGTGTGTTCTTCGTCGTCGTTTAGTCATATCCAAAGACTAAAACCGACGACGAAGAACAAACAAACTTTGAATATTCAATCAAAATATTTTAAAAATGGCTTTTACAGGAACATTGGATAAATGCAAAACTTGTGACAAAACAGTGTATGTTATGGATTTGTTAACATTAGAGGGTAATACTTATCACAAAACATGTTTCAGATGCAGTCATTGTAATGGAACTCTTGTGGTATATTTCTCTTTTTTTTTATTCCTTCATTGTTACTATGTTTAATTAGACAACTCTTAAATCTTTTTCTTTTTTTTTTTTCTTTTCAGATTAGTAACTACTCATCAATGGATGGAGTTCTTTACTGTAAGACTCACTTTGAACAGCTCTTTAAAGAATCTGGCAATTACACCAAAAAATTTCAATCAGGAAAATCCGAAAAGCCGAATGATCTGGTAATAAATACTTCTTCCGTTTTGTTTTAAGTGTCCTTTCAGACTTTTGTTTTTGTTTCAAATTAATTGTCTTTTTTAAATTTCCTACGAAGAAATTAAATGAAATTGACTTTTTGATCAATTGAATAATTGCCGTAGTTTTTTTATTGATTAGTTTAGAATACTTTATGAAGTTTTTGTGAAAATATTAATTTTTTAAAATGTGTGAAATAACCTTAAACAGTATTTCAAAACAGCGGAAGTCATTATAGATTGAGAATTCAGCATTTTTAATTTTATTTCCAAAAATATCACGTAAATATATTACAAAAGTTAGATTAATGCCACAATTAAAATCAAAAACATTAATTAATATGAATAAAAATTTTCATTTTTAAAACTTTTATTTATATATTTTGTAGTATTTAGAAAACAAAATATTTTAGTCGTATTTTTGAAACAACTGAAAAAATATATTATTGTAGTGATATATTATATGAAATTAATCTTTTAAGATTCCTCTTTTAGATTATTTATCCTCATCTAAATTTTTCTTAAATTGAATTCTTACAAAGACTCGAGCTCCAAGCAAGTTATCTTCATTCTTCAGTGGAACACTAGACAAATGTGCAACTTGTCAAAAAACAGTTTATCCACTTGAGAAAATGACAATGGAAGGAGAAAATTACCACAAGAATTGCTTTAGATGCGCACATAGTGGTTGTCCTTTGACTCACTCTTCATATGCTTCTCTTAACGGTGTCCTCTATTGTAAAGTCCATTTCAATCAACTCTTTCTTGAGAAAGGAAGTTACAATCATGTTCATCAAGCTGCAGCTAATCACCGTCGCTCTGCTTCTTCATCTTCTGATGATCACAAACCTATAGAGAACGCCGAAGAAGAAAAAGAAGAAGAAGAAGAGGCAGAAGTACTTGAAGTACCTGAAGTACCAGAAGAAGAAGAAGAAGAGCCTGAGCCAGTCATTGAGTCTTGAGAAATGATCTTGTTTGAAGTTTTATGTGTGTTTAAACGAATATATGTAAACAATTTGTTATTGTTTCCTTTTTTTGTAAATTCTTTAGTTTAAACTTTTTCTTCAAGAGAGTCTCTAAACAAGTCTTTAATTTGAGTATGCAAACGTATTTCTCTCCATTAGTCGTGAAAATTTTACTAAGAAGAATAAAACTCAGGACACTTGACAGGATATCCATTTCAGGTAACGGGTCAAATAATATCGGATAAGGGTTGGGTACAAGTACTTCGGGTGCGAGAAATTAATACCTAAATTATTTTCTTAAAAACAAAGGCGGATACCAGTTCGGGTAAGAGTCAGTCAAGTAGTTAAAGTCAATATCCGATTAATACTCAAACTCGTAATATCTTATATAAATTTGAGTAATATGTGCAATAAAATTTGAAGTTAGTATAAGTTTGACTTCTTTTTGTCACATTTTTTTATCACCGTATAAGTTTGACTATAATACTTTGTATTTATTAAAAATATATAAAATTGATTAAAATAATAATAAAATCGAAAATATTACATAAAATAATTGATTATGTAAATTTTTTTTTAGCGTTTATTAGATCATATATTTTTTATAATCGAAAAATATATGTTATTTAAGAGATTATTATCATTATTGTTAAGTTTTTGAAATAATTTTATAAATTTAGTTATGTAAATGGATAATTCGGGTATCCAAATAAATAAGTTTACCCAACCTTTACCCGCTTCAAAAAAAATTTTAACCTAAATTGGATAATTATCATTACTCGTACCCGGTCCTTACCGGTAAATACGGGTCGGATTATCCAACCCAAAATGGACATGCCTAATGGGCTTTTCAAGTCCACCTTCTTAATGGGCTTTTTAATTCATCCTTTTAAAAGCCTAATGCTTTCTACTCCTTCCGTTCCTGAAAGGAGGATGTTTTAGAGTTTTTACGTAGATTAAAAAAAAACAACTTTTTACTTTAATTTATGCCTTCTTTTTAAAGTGTTTTTACCTAAAATATTATCCTTTTAGAAACAAAACTAAATTCTAAAACATCATCCTTTCAGGAACAGAAAGAGTATTATTTACCGAATATAGTAAACCTTGTGAATTGTGTTCACTCTTTTTTTTTGGTAAGTAATTGTGTTCACTCTTTAGGTGAAAATATTTAGATGTTAGACCAAAAAATAGTATTTATAGAGGTTAATTATTCGTTAAACAATATGACCCATTACTCTATATGGGGCCTAAGAACTTGAAGTAATGTTCATTCCTTTTCAACTTCATGTGCCAATCAAAATTTGCTCCAAATGAATAGAAACATTAACAATATACAAACAAAACAAATATTCAGATACAAAGCAAAGTCTCCGACTTAGTTGTGCTAACGAGCTTCCTCATATCGTTAAAAGTCAAAACTTGCATCCAATGCAGAAGCTTTACGACCTAAGATCTTTTGAAGGAATGGTTCATTTTCTTCGCCGCTTGGCTCTGGCCTGCGTTAAAGATGAGAGCTTTATGGCTTAGGAGAATATAGCGTTCACAAAGGACTCGGCATCAAATGGTTGGAGATCTTCTACAGCTTCTCCTACACCGATAAACTTTACAGGAATGCCTAATTCCTCAACCACACTAACCTGCAAGATGTGCAGAATTAGTTAAATTAAGAGCTTGAGGTGAGACTGGAGATTGAAATGTATTGGGATTTTACCACACAGCCTCCTCTAGCAGATCCATCAAGTTTTGTCAATATTAAACCGGTAATACCAACAATCTGACAAAAAAAAGTGACAAAGAAACCTCAAAAGTTTTCCAACAGGAGCACTATGTTTAAATGGTTTGGTATGGTACCTCGTTGAATTCTCTAGCTTGTGGAAGCATGTTTAGACCAGTGTTTCCATCAAGAACAAGTAAGATCTCCTGACCATGTTTTTTGATGAAAAATGGAGAACAGAAATAGTGCAATATAAGCAAAAACTACCGAATGCTCACTCACATTGGGTGCACCAGAGACAACCTTGCCCACTGCCTTTTTACATGCAATCAACTCCTCCATTAAGCTGTAATTAGTATGGAGACCTTAAATAAAGAAGTTCAATGTTCAACAGATCAGTCAAACAATGCATCAGCATATGATAAAAGTCTTTTATACTCACGTCCAGATGTGTCACACAGCACAACATCGTAACCTTCCTCCTTCCCTCTTTTCACAGCCTTTGAGAGAACTATTCGGAAAGTGATAGTAAGCTTTAAGTTTATGAGCCCTCAATACTGATACTAGCAAGCCAAATAGCGTACTGACCTGTTGCTGCTTTAGCCTTCTCTCCTTCAGCCACAACAATCTCACACCCAGTTCTCTCTGCCCATATCTCTAATTGGTCACTTGCAGCTGCTCTAAATGTATCACCTGCTGCCATTAATACCTATAACAATCCAACATTGCTGATGAACATACTTACTGATACTCAAGTATACCTATCATGGTCAAAACTTCTTCTACTATTTGAGCAATCACTTTCTAATATTCCATCTAATTCTCAAGAGAACAACAAAAAAAGAGGTACACTTCATCAATCTTAGTGTACCTTAGTCCCTTCATTCTTCAATCTATGAGCCAACTTTCCTGGGAAAAAAAGGCCACTCTTACACATAATACCTTTCTAAGTCACTCAAACACTATTAGTGTCTATTGACTTACCAAGAGATGTTGTCTTTCCACCTCCATTCACACCAACAATCATGATAACAGCTGGTTTCCTGAAATAGAACCATAGCATATAACTAGACTCAAACCTCAACACAGGCGCGAAAGAGAAGACGAAAAATAACAAGAAATAGAACCTAAATCCCATTTGAAGCTCTGTCTTGCTGTTTTTCTTAGCAAGCATCTCTAATACACTTCCCTTCAATGCGTCCTACATCATATCACATTAAGGATCAACTAGCTATAAACACTAATCCATAAACATGAACTTGTTCCTGCTTCAACTAACCTTGATTTCGCTTCCTGATTTGAGTTTCCCTGACATGATATCATCTCTTAGCCTATCAACAATTCTAACCGTAATTCTCGGTCCAAAATCAGAAACCAATAGCGCCTGTATAGAGAATGAAATCACAGTTCCATTTCGTGAGAAAAATCGATTTGCATAGAGCGAGAGAGTTCGTAGTTCATACAAACCTCTTCCAACTCATCGAGAACACGGTCTGTTTCAGCTAGATTCCAGAATAGCAATAGCTCATCAATAACAGCTAGATTCTCCCTAGTTTTAGAGAATCCGGAGAAAATCTTTTCGACGTCGCTTTTAGCCTTCTCCTTAATCAATCGACCGAGCCGTGTGAAGAAGCCACTCTGTCCGGCCGAGCAACGGAACCGTGAAACTTTTGGACGGAACTCTCCTATCGATGGAAATTTTCCGATCCGTTCAGAGGAGGAAGAGAAAGAAGAGAGAAACGAGAGGTGAGAAGAAGAAGCCATGGCGTCTCCAAGTTATGCAAGAAGTTAACAGTTACTGGATATAATGTTCTTTATACGCTGCGTTTTAATTTTTTATTGTTCTGTTGTTGGTGAAAAAATAACTACTGTTGGTACTGGTGGTGAAATTATACATGTATATGTTTTTTTTTAACTCAAATACTTTATTTAAAAATTACTCAAATATATTCTTAGGATAATTTACCTTCATAATGGGTTTCATCTAATCAAGAATTACAGCGTCCGCTACTAAATTTTGCCGCCGAAGAACATGAGACAGAGCATCCTGCTCAAAAGAGTGAAGGAGTTCACTGATTTCCAGGATCAGGGGGTGAAGGTTGGGCCATTCATTCGGGTTCGAAGTCGCTTCAACTAGGTCTGTGGCATCAATTTTGAATTCAACCCTGTTAATATTAAGGGCCATGACTTTTGTGGTTAATGAGTTGAGTTGATGTGGTAATGTCATTGCTCCACTACTCCAGTACCTATCTCCTCTGATGATAATCTAGCCAAGTTCACTTGTTGTAACTTAATGCTTCCATGCGCCATCCACGAAGCATCTGAATTTGTCTCCATCACTTAACAAAAGATCAGTTGAGCGGAACATTGTCAATTTCATCGGTGTCCTCGTCACACTCGGTCTCTGAATCTGTCTTCTAGAGTTTTTTGATGCTCTCCAATTAACTTCATAGTTCTGAGCTAGTTGGGCGGGTTTTAATGGCAGTATATCCACACCCTTGAAACAGAATTCATTTCTCGATTTTCAAATATGCCAGAGAACTCAAGGGATTAGTCTATAGATTTTGTCAAGTTGTTCGTTAGTCCCTTTTTTGAACACCACATGACAGAAGTTCACATAGATGGATGAATCTAGTGTCGTTGGGAGAACCTACGAGACATTTACCAAAGTCCATATCAATCTCGTAAAGGGACACACAAATAGTATATGGTTCACTGTCTCTTTGCTTTCTCCGCATTTAGGGCATTAGCTATATGAACTAAGGTGCATATAATTGAGGTTGGAGGCTGAGGCAAGGTTGTTTGAGATACATCACCAAAGAAAATTCTTTAGCTTCGGGCTGGTGTCTAACTTCCATACTCCTTCAAACAGTGGGTTCAGATTTGACCCATAGGTACACATCGTCTCTGTTTGTGTTGGTAAGCAATTTAATGCCGTCCAATAACCGGATTTGACCGTGTATTTACCACTCTTGGACAATGTCCATACAAAATGGTCCCTTTGTAATCTCGAACCAACATAAATAGAGGTCGCAAGAACGACATCATCAGGATGTAATAGTGATTGAAGTAAGGGAATATTCCAGAGAGATGAGTTTGGCATGAACATGTCCCTCACATGCATCAGGTAAGAAAGCCATGGAGATAGCAATCTTGGTGGTCGTGATGGCTGGGCTGGTAGCCACGGAGTATTCCACAAATCTCCGCTATGCCGTGACCCGAGTACTCTCTGTGTTCCCTGTGCNATGAGTTTGGCATGAACATGTCCCTCACATACATCGGGTAAGTATTCCACAAATCTTCGCTATGCCGTGACCCGAGTACTCTCCGTGTTCCCTGTGCCATCAGATTTTGAGTTTGACCTTTTAAATTAAAAGTAAGAATTTGAAGATCTATAAGTTATATATGTGTATTTATGTCATTAACATTTATATATAAATATATATGTCCATTCTTAGTTATTAAATTACTGGCAAATTAAATTATATATATTTAGGTTTTTTAATTAATTATTATCATTAACAATTTG
>OVBE01014461.1:908-12062 GCA_900406425.1 Iberis pinnata | reverse complement strand
ATGAGGAAGAAGAATAAAAAACTAAAGTGCAGCGTTTAACTTAACGTATTCTGGTTAGTGTTTAACGTTGATTTACTTTAGGTCTAATTTTGCACCATAAACATTTAATTGGAGAATTGTTTTGCACACTTAAAAGTTGAGGAATATTTTTGCACAATTTAAATAGTTCGAGAATTAAATGGTTATTTTCCCCTCTATACTATAATAATTTTTTTCACAAAAAAGACTACAAATCACAGACTTTAATATTTTTTGTCTTTGTTTATACCAAGTATTTGTCGGAACAACCGTAGAATAACTCAACAAATCTCAGTCGCCGGAATTAATGTATATGACGAAAATTAGTGTTAGAGTTCTTAAGTTTTGTTTTGTCTGTTCTAAGACAAAAGACATCGTTTGCTTTTTTAAAAAATTAAGAGAATTAACTAACTTTTTTTAACGGATGGCCAAATCAACGAAAATTGGATATTTAAATGAATTCAAACAAAAAACTGAGGATTAAAATGGCTCACTTCAAAATACAAGCTTTTTTTTAAGTTGAGGATTTATTTGGCATTTTTCCCATTTCTTTTCTTAGCCTTAGGGATTTTCCAGGTTTGATTGGGTCTCTGAGTCCTGGTGGTGGATACATATACACTTCTTCCTCTAGTTCTCCTTGGAGGAATGCATTCTTGACATCCATCTGCCATAAATCTTATTCAATATTAGTAGCCATAGAGAGAATAACAATTACCATTTGTAGCTTAGCTACGAGTGAAAATGTATCTAGGTACTCCTCTTCATAGGTTTATTTAAAACCTCTTGCTACCAACCTTGCCTTGTGCCTCTCCACTTTACCATTGCTTTTATACATGATTGTGAACACCCATTCGGAGCTCACGGCTTTCTTACCTTTTGGTAATTCTTGTTCATACCAAGTTTGCTTGATCTCCATGGCTTTGAGTTCATTTTCCATGGCTTCTCTCCGTACTTTTTGTTCAATGGCTTCACCGTAGCTCCTTGGTATTTCAGCTTGATCCAACTTTCCAATAAAGCTTGATGTTCTAGTGGGAAGTTGACCATGGAGCATACACTTTGAATCGGATGGGCCACTGCCTCATTGTTGTGGTATACCTTTTTATTGATCCAGTTGGAAGGATGTCTTGTACTAGTACTCCTCCTTAACACGGGAACAACTTCTTGTATTGGTTCCACTTCTTGGGTCATTGAGTGCTCATCTTGGTCTTGAGTCTCCGAGTCCTCTTCTTGTTGGTTCTCGGTTTGTTGGTGCTCTTTATTCCCCCCCCCCCTTCATGTTCAAGATGAGTGTGCTCAACATGTTCAGGTCTCTCATTCCCTATCTCATCTTGTTGTGGCTCATCTTGAGTGAGTGATGATGATGGCCGAGGGTCACCAATGCTAGCCCAAGGTTCTCTAGAATGTTTCTAAGATTGGTACACGGTCATATGAAGATGTAGAGATATCTTTTAGATTCTCCCAGTCTTTATCTTCATAGTATCATTTATGTTTCATAAACTCAACTACCCTTGAGATCATAATTCTTCTTGTTTCGGGAATGTAACACTTGTATCCCTTTTGGTTCATGTAGTGTCCTAGAAACATTACCTTGATGATCTTTGCATCTAGCTTGGTCCTTTGCTCCCCTAGAATCATCACATAGCAAACACATCCAAAAACTTGTAAGTGATCAATAGATCGTCTAGATTTATTTAAAACTTCATATGGAGAAATTTCATGTAAGATCTTTGTAGGGGTTCGGTTGATGAGGTAGCAATCAGCCTGATATTACTCGGTTTTAATGCATAATAGTGGGCATTTATGTTTGCTATTCTGCATTATTCTGAATGTTTTTATTGCATATTGGTATATTTTCATGATTCTAGGTGTTCGGGTCGAGTCGGAGCAAAACGATGCATTTCATAAGATTTAAGAAGTTTTCAAAAATTGTAGAACAAAGTGTTCGATCGAGCACATTAGAAGATTGTTCGAGAAAAGCCATTTAGAAGATGCAAGATCGGGCAAGGAGGTTGCCCGATCGGGAAAAATCCGTAGATCAAGATCGATCGGGAAAATAAGAAAGGTTCGGACCGTTTATTGAAATGCTCGATCGGGCAACCAAATGCCTGATCGAGCACATCCCCCGAGAAGAAATTAAAGTTTTCCAAATTTGCAATCAAGTCCTCAAGCCTATCCCAATTTCTTTATTTTAGTTTATTTTACTTTTTAGCTTATAAATACTCTCTGTTTTAGGTTTTTAGAACCAAGCTTTATTTTGATTTCTGAGAATTACTCAGGGAGAGGAGATTCAACCTGTATTTGGAGAAGATTTATGAACTCTTTTATATATCTATATCTATTTTAATCATGTGTTCTTCCTTAATATTGTGTTGTTTATCCTTTATAATGTATGAGTAGTTCACTAGTTAGGTTTTAGGATTTCCCAGGGAAATCAGGGTTTGATTGTTAGATTTATCATAAGGGGATAATAATTGTTAGGTTCTTAGTCTATACTTGTTATTAATGCATGAATTAGAGTAGCTAACTAGTTCATTGATATTAAACTGATAAACACAAAGAGATTTGGTTTAGAAGTTGGATCTAGTCTAGATGAATAAGTGACTTTTCTTGCGAGAGTATTGTCTTGATTGCTTATGAACAATTGAATATGAATTGTATTGCATGATCTATTATTTAAAAAACGGCGAGAGTTTTTCTTTGATAATTTGAGCATAGGGTTTACTACTACGAGAGGATATTATTCCATCTTTTTCTTCCATGTTGAGAACTATTTTCAAAGAAAATCAATGAATGATAATTTGACTTTTAATCCTGATTACATGTGGTTTCCCTGATGCCTGACGCTTTTATTTCATAGTTTAAACCGTTTTCTATTTACCGTTTTGACTCGTTTATAAACAACCTTAATTATTTCTGCTTTAGCTTGATTTGTATTGAAACTGAAACGTGTACTTCTAGTCTCTGTGAATTCGATACCCTATACTTTGCCACATTGAACTGTTCTCTGTAGTATTAGTTTTAGGATTATATTCTAGACCTATCAAAATTTTGACGCCGTTGTCGGGGACCAATAGTGCCTTTTTAGTTTTTTATTAGAATCTAGTCTAAAGTTTTTATTTTTCAGTATTCATCTCGTTCTTTTCTGCTTGTTTTTGTTTTACAAGTGTATGATCAGAAGATCTAACAAATCTTCTGCATTGCTAAACCTCAGTAACTTGGAACTTGCACGGATAGAACGTTCAAACCGGAAGGAAAAGAAATACGCAAGCTCATCCAATTCAGTGGCTGGGAATGTTGATCAAATCATTCCGGTCGGACCCCAAGGTCAAAACGATCCACCTGCTCTTGGACTCAATCAACTGATTAACCAAGCGCAAGGTGGTGGTAATGGCAATCCAGTACCACCAGGCCAACAGGAAGCTAATAACAACCAAGCTCCACCGGAGAATCCTCAGAACCCTCAGAACATAGATGCAAGGAAATTTGTCTTGTATGAGATCCGGAGAGAGTTCATATGCTCAATGCTCAGAACCACCCTCTAGTTGGTTCATACAACAATCCTCAAGCATTCTATGCTAACAGGAATCCCATCCAGCCCCCTCAACCTCAATGAAAGGATTACCAGTTCCCTATTCAACTTGTTCAGATGATCCGCAACAACCAATTTAGTGGTTTACCAAATGAGCACCCATTGGATCACATTGACACTTTTGAAGATATATGCAGCATTATTAAGCTCAATGGAGTAACCAGCGATTTCATGCACTACAGTTTGTTCCATCACTCTTTAGCTGAAAGAGCACTTCGCTGGTTGAAGTCTGTACCAGCTGGATCCATAATAACCTGGAATGATTGCAAAGCCAGGTTCATAAATCAGTTCTTCACAACTACCAGGACTAACACTTTGAGGAATAAGATCTCTTCTTTTGCTCAAAACTTTGTGGAATCATTCTATGAATCCTGGGAGAGATTCAAAGAGCTGCTTCGTGATTGTCCATACCACGGTTTCTCTGATGTAAGTCTCCTCAATACCTTTTATAGAGGGATTGAACAAAATTATCAGATTTCCTTAGATACAGCAAGCGATGGAGACTTTATGCAGAAACTTGTTCCAGATGCTTATCGTCTAATAGAGAATCTAGCAGCTAGCAATAGCAATCATTTCTCTGAGTTTGATCGCAGAACAAAAGTTCTTGTTTTGGCTGCTAACTCAGAACTCTCAAAGCTGAAGGGAGAATTCTCAGAGATGAAAGGACTAATCACTCAGATTCTAAAGGGGTCAAAACCAGAAACAGGTTAGTGTTGTAGATGATTCTGAAGTTGATTTGCAGTCCAAGAGCAGAATATTGCAGGAGTTGAGAAGGAAGTTAGTTACATCAATGCTCAAGGTCAAAGGATGTACAACCAAGGGTATCATCAAGGCTTTAACAAGACTTATCCGAACCTATCTTGGGGAAGTACCAATGTTGAAAACCCCCAAGATTAGCACTATCCACCGCAAAAAAAGCCCTTTGTGAAGAACTCTATTTCAGGCGGTTTTCAGCAAACCTCTTAGCCTGTATTTCAACAAGCTCAACCTTAACAAAGTAATTCAGTAGAGACGATGTTTAAGAAACTTATGGAAGAACAGCAACAGTTCCAAACTATGATCCAAGGAGAAGTGAAAGAGTTGAATCAAAAGTTTGAAGCATTATCAACACATGTGAAGCATTTGGATGTACAAGTTGCTTCGACTTATGAAGCTGTGAAAAGACAAGCTGGTGTCTTTCCAAGGAAAGTTGAGGAGAATCTGAAAGCTTATTGTAAGTCCTTGGTTAGTGATTTAGAAGAAGAAGATGGGAATTTGGAAGAAGATGCAGATTTCGAAAATCTAAAAAAGATGTAGAGGAAACTTCCCGATCGAGCATCTCTTGCCCGATCTAGCATCTCTTGCCCGATCGAGCATCTCTTACCCAATCGGGAAATTTGGTTTCAGAGGAGTAGATCGATTGGGCACCCTCAGCCCGATCGCACAACCAATTAAAAAAATTCTAGGAACTTTTGATCGATCAGGCACATCTTGCCCAATCGAGCAAATACCCTTGGAATCAAAAATTCCTCTGAATGCCTATAAGCCGAGACTTCCATATCCAGTGCCACCTACGAAGCCCAGATCAGAGTTTGAAAATGGAGAGATGATTGGGGAGCCACCAAATCCATTTAGGAAGCTTCATAAGATACAAGACCCATAGGAATTCTTAGTTCCTTTTTCGATTAATGGAGTAGAATTCACAAATTCTCTATGTAATACAGGAGCTAATGTGAGCGTTATGTCGATGACTATTGCATAACGATTGGGACTATCAGGTATCAAACCATCTCATATGACTTTCACGCTTGCTAATGATTCTATTGTCTCTTCTAATGGCTTTATCTCGGATCTATTGGTACAAGTTGGTAATTGTCTCGTCCCTGTTGATTTCCACATCTTGGAGACGGGTGAGCATCCACATGAACCTTTGATTCTTGGGAGACCCTTTCTTGCAACCGTAGGAGCTGTTGTTGATCTACACAATCGACGTATTTCTCTGAAAAACATCAAGAACAAGGTTTTCTATCCAGTGAGTCCCCCCAAGGGAACACCTAGCCTGACTATGGTAAAAAAGGAGGAGATGAAGCATGGAGTTCATATAGAACCAGATCCTGAGTGTATCGTTGCTGAAGCCTTACACAAAGAGCCTCAATTCTCAATAAATGATGACAATCCCAAGGTTAAGGAGAAGGTGAAGGTGAAACCAAAGAAGGTAAAGAAAGAGTCTCAGATAGCTTTGATCCCTCAAGCAATAGTTGGGGATACAATCGAATATAAGGTGAAAAACAAGGGGTTCTCAAAACCCTCTCGAAGTTTAGAGTTTTACTCACCTCATAATTCAAAGAGAAAGGGATCGATGTTGCAAAAGATGTGATGGGTAAGATTCTGAAGCTTAAGATGTCTGGATTTGGAGCTTGTTATGGAACATCGTTGGATGTTGATTCCATTCCCACTTAGAAGTAAGTACCGTCAAGCTAAGTGACGTTAAACAAAGCACTGAGTGGGAGGCAACCCACTATTTAGAGTCTAGTTTAGTTGTTTTTCAATTTAGAGTCATTCCTACTTACTTATTTTTAGTTTTGAGTCTTAAGTGTTTCAGGTTATTACTGGTGAATATTCTTCAAAGACGTCCCCGGTTATCTCTTATCTAAATTCATTGCTCATATTTTTCACTTGAATTGTTGGTTATTTGGATGGTTTCTTTCTTGATTCTTTCTAATTCTGATTAGTATTGCTTAGATCATTGCTCCCCATTCACAATCATTCTTGTGTTTTCATTTGAGTTGATTTTAGATTCATGATTGATTGGTTTTTCTCATTAAGTAACTCTCGATTCTTGCTAATTATAATTAGTACTGCTTGATCATTGCTCTTTACTTACTAATTTATTGTGTGATACTGGAATGATTGATGTTAACTGTTCAGAATGATGCCTCTATTATATGATTCTTGCTGATTTTTGATTAGTATTGCTCGGTCATAATGCATTTAATGGTTTCTCTTACAGCTATTTTTTGTTAATTTTTAGGCTATCATTGC
Organism: Iberis pinnata; assembly: GCA_900406425.1. Lineage (NCBI taxonomy): Eukaryota > Viridiplantae > Streptophyta > Magnoliopsida > Brassicales > Brassicaceae > Iberis > Iberis pinnata. Next base: position 5,434 of record OVBE01014461.1, on the reverse strand, counting down.
TCAAATCGCTGTTCAACCATTAATCACACTACTCTTGAGTGTTTGTTCTTTTTCAGGCATTGCAAAGGAGGCAAAGGAGTTCAGAATAGGTTTGGGAGCAATTCACCTTTAGTAAACCTCTTTCCCTTGAACACTCGTTTGATTTTACTATTGATTCTGGTTACTTTTATACCTTCTCTTTGATTTATTTTCACATTGGGACGGTGTAAAGTAAGTCTGGGGAGGGTGTAATGATACTAACTACGTTTTGATGTTTTGTTTTTTTTGGTGAAAATTTTCAAATTTTTCGTTTCTGATCTAGCTGAGTCTATCGAGTCGAAGGAACCATGATCAAAACCAATGATGATAAATAGCCAAGTGTAGGTATCATTTTCCTTTCTTTAAATTAATTACTTAGATTAACTGCTGAGATTAGGATTGGAACCCCCCATTATTGATTGCTTGTTTCTGAAAGTTCTAGACTTTTGAGTTATTGATGAATTAACGCTAGCTCTGCCATGATAGAAATTAATTTAAATCTGGAATATTCTTGCTTATGGTGCTGATATACTCTGAGAATTAGGTACCTTGCTCTTCAGTGTTCTGTAAAGCCGACAAGTTCTTTCAGTACGGTCCGGGTCCTTTCTCTCTCTCCCTTCAGAAAATAAAAAAAACGGTTCAGAAAAAGTGTTGAAAACGTGACCTAGAAGTCCGTAATAATTTCCGGGCTGCTAAACAAAAAGCAATACGATAATAAAAACGCATAAAAGTGCAAAAATAAAAAGAAAAGAAAAGAAAAACGCAGAAAAGTGCGAAAAGAAAGAAAAAGAAGTGAGAAAGGGGGAAAAGGATCAGGATCGGAAGTCGGTTGATGTTCTGTTTGGTATGAGCATTTTGATAGAAAAGATACTTGAGTAAATTGATTCATATACCATAGGTGAGAATGCATGTATCTGAACTTAATTGAATTTAAAGAGTTGGTTGATATGATTTGATACTTGATTGATTTGGATTTAGAGTAGGAAACTGGTTGTTAGTTTAGTGGTGGTAAACAATTAAATCAAAGTGGTTGTTTGAGATTGGTGTCTTTTGCATTTGAAACTGTGCTTATGATTTTTGAGATTTTGTGAGTTTTTGTGTGGTCCATTTCAAACTTCTTCTCCATATTGAATCTTGCTTGACTTGAGGACAACAAAAGATCTAAGTCTGGGGGACTTGATATTACTCGGTTTTAATGCATAATAGTGGGCATTTATGTTTGTTATTCTGCATTATTCTGAATCTTTTTATTGCATAATTGGTATATTTTCATGATTCTAGGTGTTCGGGTCGAGTCGAAGCAAAACGATGTATTTCACGAGATTTAAGAAGTTTTCGGAAATTGTAGAACAAAGTGCTCGATCGGGCACATTAGAAGATCGTTCGAGCAAAGCCATTTAGAAGATGCACGATCGGGCAAGGAGGTTGCCTGATCGGGCAAAAGCTCCTGGAAAAATCCGTAGATCAAGATCGATTGGGCAAAGAAGAAAGGTTCGGACCGTTTATTGAAATGATCCCCCGAGAAGAAATTGAAGTTTTCCAAATTTGCAATCAAGTCCTCAAGCCTATCCCAATTTCCTTATTTTAGTTTATTTTACTTTTTAGCTTATAAATACTCTATGTTGTAGGTTTTTAGAACAAAGCTTTATTTTGATTTCTGAGAGAATTACTGACGGAGAGGAGATTCAACCTGTATTTGGAAAAGATTTATGAACCCTTTTATATATCTATATCTATTTTAATCATGTGTTCTTCTTTGATATTGTGTTGTCCATCCTTTACAATGTCTAAGTAGTTCACTAGTTAGGTTTTAGGGTTTCCCAGGGAAATCAGGGTTTGATTGTTAGATTTGTCATAACGGGATAATAATTGTTCGGTTCTTAGTCTAGACTTGTTATTAATGCATGAATTAGAGTAGCTAACTAGTTCATTGATATTAAACTGATAAGCACAAAGAGATTTGGTTTAAAAGTTGGATCTAGTCTAGATGAATAAGTGATTTTGCTTGCGAGAGTATTGTCTTGATTGCTTATAAACAATTGAATATGAACTGTATTGCATGATCTATTATTTAAAAGAAGGCGAGAGTTTGTCTCTGATAATTTGAGAATAGGGTTTAGTACTCCGAGAGGAGATTATTCCATCTTTTTCTTTCATGTTGAGAACTTTTTTCAAAGAAAATCCTTGAATGATAATTTGACTTTCAATCCTGATTACATGTGGTTTCCCTGATGCCTGACGCTTTTATTTCATAGTTTAAACTGTTTTCAATTTACCATTTTGACTCGTTTATAAACAACCCTAATTATTTCTGTTTTAGCTTGATTTGAATTGAAATTGAAACGTGTACTTCTGGTCTCTGTGGATTCGATACCCTATTCTTTGCTACATTGAAATGTTCTCTGTATTATTAGTTTTAGGATTAAATTCTAGACCTATCACAACCACAACCGCATCTGCCCAAAACTTCTTGGGCACATTAGTTTGGAACATCATATACCAAACCACCTCCATCAAGTGCATATTCTTCCTCTCGGCCACTCCATTTTGTTGGGTTATGTGAGGGCAACTAGTTTGATGGAGGATGCCATGATGTGTTAAGTGATCTTTGAATGCAATACTCGTGTATTCTCCACCATTATCCGATCTAAATTTTTTGATTTTTTCATTGAAATGGTTATATACATGTGATTGAAAGTTTTTAAAAGCATCTAATACTCTATCCTTTGATGGCATAAGAGTTAACCAATTATATTTTCACTTTTCATTAATGAATGTAACAAAATATTTTTGATGTTCTCTAGAAATACATGGTGATGTCCATACATCTGAATGTACTAAGTCAAAACATTTTTCATAAATTGTAGAGGACTTAGGAAAAATGGTTCTGTAATGTTTGCCAAGGATAAAATCCTCACATCATCATTTTTTTAATTTAAAATTTGGTAACATTAGCTCTAAAGCCCTCGAATGAGGATGACCCAATCTAGCATCCCATAAACTACTAGTCTCATGGACAACTTTAAAATTAAAGACATTAGATAAGACAGAAGGATGAGAATTCGGCTTGGTGTCTTCAAGTACATACAAGCCCCCCTCTATCAAATAAGTTAAGATTTCAAATGCCTTTAATTGGTATTCTATCTCCATTAGCTATTATCACATCTCCTAAGGCTGGTTCCAATTTATCTATTAAATCCAAGTTGTTAATCATGCGATGAGAGGCACCTTAATCTAATATTAAAAGTTAACCACATTCTTAGCTAATAAAGATTCACCAATACCATTACCAATGAGGTTACCGGACTTGGTTGCATCCTTCAAAGCTTTGACAAGTGCATCCAAATTCGCCTTCTTCACATAGTCACTTAGGACCTCTTCTTAGGCTACAGTCTCACGAGATGGATGATAAGAAACCATGTCCAAATACTTGTTAAGATCTCCTTGAATCGTGCTTCCCATATTCATTCCGCCTTCCTTGTGCCTAGGCTGCCTTCTTGAGCATTTTTTTCTTGGAAGTTGTTTTTTCGAACCTCGGTCTTGGCATATTTGATGGACCACTTCTCTCATTGAAATTTTATATGTTAAAATAAGGATGGATAGCCAGCATTTCTCCTTGGTGTGGTTGTCTTTCTTACAATGTTAAAAATAGAGTTGTCTCATTTCTTTTTTATTGTATACTCCTTTATTGGCTAAGGAAAGTTCCCTTTTTCCACTGAATAGTGATATCACTCGATTTTTTAAATGCTTTTTAGTGGGTATTTATACTTGCTATTTGGCATTATCCAATTGTTTTCCTTGTAGTTTTGGCATATTTTAAGAATTTTAGGTGTTTGAAACGTTCTGGAGCAAAAAGATGGATTTGTGCACAAAATGGAAGCAAATTGGCATATGCAGATACAGAATTCGGCAGAAGGGTCAAAAGTTTACCAATGCTTGAAGATGTTCCTGTGGATGGATTAAGCTGAAATTTTGACACAAGATAGCCACGTGAGTTAGATTTCATATGGAAGTGGTTTAAGGTCAATCCATTGTAGAAATAAAAATTTATGGCGTTTTAATGAAGACTGGACAAGCTGTCTCGCAGAAGAAGCATGTGCAGAAACTTACGTAAAAAGAGATCGATCGATCCGTGCACCCAAGAATCACTAAAAATCATCCAAAATTACAATTTTTCCCTCAAAACTCATCAAGACTTTTCCTTATTGGTTTTATTTTATTTTTCCTTGTTTTTTAGCACTATAAAAGCCTTAGGCTATGGTTTATTTTGGAGACATGGCTTAATTTTATTTCTTGAGAGTTTTTACAGAGAGACGGATTCCAACCTTTTGGAGAAGAATTATGAACTCTTTTCTTTTTAATATATTTATTTGGTTTTTGAATGTGTTCTTCTCTTATTATGATTTGTGTTTGCTTTTCTATATCTGAGTAGTTCACTTGTTAGGTTTTAGGGGATTTCCCAGGAAAAACAGGTTTTAATGGTTATGGTTTGACTTTAATGGATTCAA
>OVBE01014460.1:0-12063 GCA_900406425.1 Iberis pinnata | reverse complement strand
ATATTTTTTAATAAACCTAACTAATTTTGGGTTCTGGTTTTTTTGCTCTACAGAGCCAAAAAATAAACAAATTAAAATATATTGCTTTAGAAATAAAAAATCACTACAGAGCTTAATTAGTAAAAATTTAGTGTTTTAAAAATCAATATGGCTCTGTAGAAATTTAAAAGCACTTATCAATCACTATATATGTTTGTGTAAATGTTTTTTGGAATTACTCTCTTTTTTTTTCCTTTTGCAAGTTTTCCATTTAACTTACCACTAACAAAAGTGTGTTCTTTTTTGAGAAATAACAAAGTCCCTTTTTTATTGAAACTTTTGATTGTGTTGCATATTTTTGCTAGTCTTTTTAGATAATCTATGTATTTGATTCTTAAGACAATCAATGAAAGTGACTTGTTTGGAGAACACTACAAGAAAACAAACCGAAAGTGATGAACATAACCGTCATGAATTCGTCACGAATAGGCATTTTTTACAGATTCGTGACGGATTTGGTTCGTCAATATTAGATGGTCAGTAGTTGAATATTCGTCACTAATCCATTAGGAATTCCTTACGGATTAGTGACAGATATTTACTGACGGATTGCTGACGAATTAACCATCAATAAGAGAGCCGTTAGCAATCCGTTAGTAAATATCCGTCAGGAATTCCTGACGGATTAGTGACAGATATACTAATGGATATTTCCAGACGGATCGTTGAAGGATCATATATTTGTAAATAAAAAATAAAAATTGAAATTATTAATTGAGATATATATATATATATATATATATATATATTCAATAAATAATAATTATATATATTTATTAATAGTTAAAATATAATTAAAATTCTAAAAATATTAATAAAACTAAAATTTGCAAAATGTTTACAAAAATAAAAAATAGTACAAATACTCGATAAAAGTCTAAAAAATAAATCTAAATTACTAGGGTGGTGGTGCCACGGGTACCGATGCGCCATTTTCACCATGAACGAATCCATAATCGTCTTTAGCCGGTCTTCCATCTGACCCTGCATCTCTTCCTGTTGGGCTTTGAGCTGGGCTTTGACGCGAGCCTGGATCAGAGCTTCTTGATCTCTTTGCGCGGCCCGTATCTCAGCCATCTCCTGCTGCATCGCCTCCATAGCCGCGTCCTTCCGCCGCAGAGAATACTTTATACCGTGCTTCCTGAATGGGTTGAAACTATATGTACTTAATTCGAGCATAAAATTTATACTACTAAAACGTGCAAGTATAAAAATTTTTGATCTTGAAAATTTTAAGCATAAAATGGACACAATTAATACTACTAAAATGTGCAAGCATAAAAGTTTTTAATCTTGAAAGTGAAAATAATCATCTCTTATAAAGTTTATTCGTTCATAAGATTTTGACATAATGAAGAAAAATTACATTAAGCACGAGTATCCCACAAATTCAATATTATCTCATCTCGAAATCCCTCCATATACTCTTCTGAGCTAGTCACTTCTTCTTTCACTACATCAGCTTCATCATTCATTGTAGTTTTGTGATCATTTATCGGACTCTAATCCACATCAAAATTTGGATATGGTATGTTTGATTTATGTAAAAAGTTATTCAATGCCGTGCTACCAAGAGCTTTCGTGTAGTGATAATGTTGTGCCGTGCTCGATCTTGCATTATCCTCCATTTTCCTTTCCAAATGCCAAATGTTCTTTCAATGACACATCAAAGTTAAAAGTGACGACGATTAAACTTTTCTTTATTGTTACTCGGTGGTGGTTGATTTTGAAATTGATTCAGATGATACCTAGTTTGTCTGTATGGACCAAGATACCCACGACGTAAACCACAACCCGAATCAACTAAGTAATATTTACCTGTAGGTGGATGGGGAAAATTCGGACCGCCTTTCATAGCCAGAGAAAGCACTTTAGCATCATGCGCAGATCCAGGCACAACAACATATATGTACATGAACAACATATCCATATTACACACTGCAAGAACGGTCATACTGCATCTTCTTTTTCCGTTCCAGTATCGTTGTTGATCTCTTCCTCCGACCACAACAAGCACATGTGTCCCATCCATTGCACCAACAAAACCCTTAAAGTAAGGCCAATAACGTTTATCAGACTGTAACTTAGGATGAACTTGACTAAAATTTTTAGCAAAAAAAGAAAAAAAAAACAAAACAAAAAAAGAAGTTACGTGTATATTAACAATACACGGTTTTGATATATGTGTAGATTAACAATAACAAGGCAAAATTGATTTTGATCTTTAAAGAAATTAAACGACGAAAAAGTTGCTTAACAATCAACGATTGAACAATCGAGTTTCTCTACAAACATTAAAATGGTTTCAAAAGAAAATACATCTCTTTACGTGTTTTCTCTCCTCGTTTTGCATCGTGTTATGTTTTCTTTTTTTGCCTTTATTTATAGTTATATAAGTTGTCGCTAGAGTTATTTAGTTATATATATTATTATTTTTAATAAACCTACAAATATTTGGGTTCTGGCTTTTTTGCTCTGCAAAGCCAAAAAATAAACAAATTAAAATATATTGCTTTAGAAATAAAATCCGCCACAGAGCTTGATTAGTGAAATTTAGTGCTTTAGAAATCAATATGGCTTTGCGGAGATTTTAAAACACTTACCAATCGCAATATGTTTATGTACATGTTTTTTGGAATTACTATTTTTTTTTCCTTTTGCAAGTTTTCCATTTAACTTACCTTAACAAAAGTGTGTTGCTTTTTTGAGAAATAACAAAGTCCCTTTTTTTTAATTGAAACTTTTGATTGTGTTGCATATTGTTGCTAGTTTTTTTGGCTAATCTATGTATTTGATTCTTAAGACAATCAATGAAAGTGACTTGTTCGGAGACTACAAGAAAACAAGCCGAAAGTGACGGATAAAAGCGTCACGAATCCGTCACGAATAGGCATTCTTTACATATTCGTGACGGATTTGGTTCGTCAGTATTAGATGGTCAGTAGTTGAATATCCGTCACTAATCGATAAGAAATTCCTGATGGATTAATGATAGATATTTACTGATGGATTGCCGACGAATTAACCATCAATAAGAGAGCCGTCAGCAATCCGTTAGTAATATTCGTCACTAATCCGTCAGGAATTCCTGACGGATTAGTGACGGATATACTGATGGCTATTTCCTGATGGATTGCTGAAGGATCATATATTTGTAAATAAAAAATAATAATTGAAATTATTAATTGCTATATATATATTCAATAAATAATAATTATATATATTTATTAATGTATATTTAAAATATAATTAAAATTCTAAAAATATTCATAAATCTAAAATTTGCAAAATGTTTACAAAAAGAAAAAAATAGTACAAATATTCGATAAAAATAAAAAAATAAATCTAAACTACTTGGGTGGTGGTGGTGACGGGTACCGATGCGCCATGAACGAATCCATAGTCGTCTTCCATCTGACCCTGCATCTCTTCCTGTTGGGGTTTGAGTTGGGCTTCGATGAGAGTCTGGATCATAGCTTCTTGATCCCTTTGCACGGCCCGCATCTCAGCCATCTCCTGCTGCATCGCCTCCATAGCCGCGTCCTTCCGTCGTAGAGAATACTTTCTACCGTGCTTCTCGAATGGGCTGAATCCATCTGTACTTAATCCGAGATAAACATTTCTTGTCTCGCATGTAAAATCTGGATAAGTAGACTGAAAATGCCGCCAAGCTTCTACATCAGGAGAATGTGTAATCTCTCCATCGAATCTATACTCAACATGCCATCTCATTGTCGAAATTGTTTTCTCAGACTGATAGAACATCTTCAACCTATCTGTCAATGGAAAATACCACATCCTCTTGTAAGACACTGAAACTCTACCATCTGTATCCTTATACCTTGGTTTGTGAGAATATTGACAACTCGTCCGGGTGTCGTCGCGTCTCCAATAGATCATAAAATTATCGATGCACACGTCTATAACCTGATACGGAAATCCAAGCCCCGACACAAGTTTCTGAATCCCGTATTATAAACCTGGAGCATCGTTATCCTCTGGCAAGATATCTCTCACAAACTTGGCTATTGCGTCAACTGCATCCTCATGCAAGTTAGATCTGTCTTTATACCCATCAACCTACTAGAATATGATAAAGGCGAATGACCATATCTAAATCCACTATATAATGGATGATTCGTTGCGTCTAGCATATCAAAAAACCGTAGTGCTTCTAAATTTGGTTCTTCATACAAAACATAAGCCGTCTCTATATTTTCTCTATAAACGTCATTAACCATTTGAACCGTAGGTGCACCATAATCTAAATCCGTTCTAGGTTCCTCTATCATATCGGCCAATGGTTCGCTTTCGCAACAAGATCAGGTCGCACGCTACCACTACTACTAGCAACAATATCATGTCGTTTTCCATGTAAATACCAAATCTTATAATTTGGCATAAAACCATTCATATACATGTGATTTTAAATCATATCTATCATGATATTTTGAGAATTCTGACAAACAGAGCATAGACATATTAACTGACGACTGCGTTGTGCCCGAGGTTGTCGACATGCTAATTCCATGAATTCCATGACACCTGATAGTAGGATTTTTCTCTATCAATCCCTTACACCACTATCATGGTCATTGTAGTATGTAAGGTTATCAATCCAGTCAGATATGTTACTAACAGACTAAATGCGATGGATACTAATGATTTAAGAAAGTATGAAAATGGGGTTTTTTACTAACATGTCCTAAGTGAAGTGAAACATGTTGCAACTGAAAAGCATAAACATAACAAAATGCATAAAAAACTAAAAATGCTAAATGGAAAAAATAGAGGAAAAAGCAGAGAAGGTAAGGATGTAATCAAGTGTGAAGCAGTTCCTGAGGACAAAGGGTAATCAATTAGAGATCTGTCCCAATCTACCAAAGCACCTAAGATACCTCAAACAAAAATGAGCTATCCCTAGATGATAGGTTCATAAGTAACCAAGTCCAATCCCTTGATAAATGGAATCAACCTAAGAAATCACCAGACCTAACTCCCGTTAACGATACACTACCTAGAAGGAATTAAGAACCAACCTACCAAAGCCAAAAAGCCCCTAGTCATCCACCCCCTTAGGCTGAGATGCATATCCTAAGCATCTAAGGCGTTGCGTAAGGATGAGCTAATCTATGAAATCACCATGATCAGGAATTCCATTGAACGCTTTTCGAGCGCTAGAATGCCCAAGATCAGATTTCGATTGGCGTGAAAGAAACCAACATTGAGCACAATGAAACAGAAGGGATGCATATTCAAACAAGCTTAGGTGCTAAGGTGAGATCAGGACATCAACCCTAGTCTACCTCATCCTCAGGAACTTCAGGAAACTACTCACTACTCATGGATATGAAAACAGGAAAAACAGAAATGACAACTTCAAAGTTAAACATGATGATCAAAGATTAAACAGTTGAAGAACAACAAGAACAATTAGAACTCAAACCCAGAAAGTAAGAACAGCAATGGAATAGTAACAAACCCAGAAAATGATCAAAGCTTAAAACTGAAGATTAAAAGCAAAAACAGAAAATCAATATGCACCAGATAAGCAACAATTTAAAGTTAAGCAAGAAAGTAAAAGAAAGCAGTAGATTAGCATAAACTTAAAAGATTCTGGGTTTTTACACCAAGAACACCAAGAACAACTAAAGAAACAAAAACCTAAGACAAAAACCTAAAAAGGAAACAAAAACATAACTTGGCTAAAAGGAGGCACTTTAGGGCTTTTTTAGTGTTCAGACAAAAGCCCTAAATCGCACTAAAGAAAAAAACTAATCATCAGCTTGGATCTTGGGTCAGGTCCATTCCGGATTTGAGTTGGTCGGGTCGGAGCTTGAGCTGATGCGTGATCGATTCGTGCTGAAGTGAGATCGATCCAGAGGTGAAAAATGGGATCGATCCAAGGTGAAAATGGGATCGATCCATGATGGTATGTGGCTTGAATGTGGGATCGATCTGAAGTTGGAGTGGAGATCAATCCAGTTTGAAGAGGAGATCGATCCAGGCAAACACCTGAGATCGATCCAAGCAAACACCCAAGATCGATCCAGGTGTAAACCTGAGATTGATCCAGGCTTGTCTTGAGATCGATCCAAGCCTGTTTCGAGGTTGATCCAGGTGTTGAGTGTGCTTTGAGTGGGATCGATCCAGGTTGAGTGCTGGTCCATTCCACGTTTTCTGCTCCTTTTCTGAACTCTCTCAAAACCTTCCTGAAAACTCCTGAAAGTCCTGAAAAATCTCCAAAATGTGTGCATATGCGAATTCTAATGCAAAAATCCTAAAAATCACAAACTTACTGAAAACAAATATAAATGTGATGTATGCACGCCTAAAGACCTCAAAATCGATGTTAAATGACTTTTAAAAACCATGAAAATTCAGAGTCATCAACTCCCCCAAACTAAGTCCTTGCTTGCCCTCAAGCAAATAATTCAGAAGTTTGGGAGTGAGGTTTGAAAGTGGGAACTCAGAACCAAAACATGCTGCTAACACAGGTAATATTAATGTCCTAGTTACTAGTTCTAGAATGCAGTCCTAAGCTCATCCTACTTAAAAACTTTAGCCATACTCATCACAGTTCATCACATACCAATTCCAACTTCCACAATGCATTCGAATTCGTTTGCTCCTTTAATATTCATTAATCAGAAACCATGGATCAAGTCATGTGCTTTCAATTAACTCATTTGGTCAAGGACAAGTTAAGGAGTAAAGATGACCCCTTCATGCAATGGTTGATAATTCAGAACAAGGGTTCTCTCAAAAGGGAATGAGCTTTAGCAGAAGGCTAAAGGTAGGAACACTTAGATGAATACAGAAATAGAACCCCATCTACCCAAATGCTAATGAAACTTAAGTTTTCTGATTCTACCCAATAGGAGGTCCTAAATCTACCCTTTTGAAACTCAAAGTGATCATACCCGTTCACATTATCTTTTTTTCATCTTTTCTTTGTTACACTTAGGAGAAATTTCTTTCTTAAGTCGTTGCTTGCTGTTTTAGGAAATAATTACTTAAACTCTTATGGCTCTTGACCTTTTCACTTGCACTATCTTTTGGGTTTTACCCTTTTGAATTCATTGTCATATACTTCTTTTGCATACCATTGTTCCCCCAAACTTTCTACTAGCATATTCTGATTCTTTTTCCATTTCTATCCTAAGGTTCTTTCTTAACATTTCCTTTTTACCAACTACCAATATCCTTTATTTCTTTTCCACCCAAACCAACACAAAACTGAATCCCACCTAGTTCTATCTAGTCCAAAAAGCATGGACTAGAACTACATGCGACCCTATTCCTGTCAGTTCGAACCTAACACGTTCTACCAAGCTTATTCCATAAAAGTCCTGCCACTTAGTAGTAAATTCAGGGTTTGAAAGAAGTCAAAGTTCAAGGGTGAGGATTCTACTTGGGTTAACAAGAGTGGTAAAAGGTAAAAGATAACCCAAATACGTATATACTATCCATGAGTTCATATTCAACACACATACATGATAATTAAGCATTCAAATTCAAGGTCTAATATATAGGAACAAACTTCAAATCACAACATGCTTCAGGAGACAAATGATCATGCAAGTTCACATTCCAAGCAAGGTGCAGTTTTACTTCAGACAATTTCAGGATGCATTAGACAACTAATAACCAGGGAACTATATTTTCTAATAAAACAACATACTTACAAGGTTATCATCTTCCTAGTTTCCTATGCATATGCAACTACATGAAATGCAACATCCTATATGCAACTATATGAAATGCAACTACAATGACACTCTATTTTTGAAGAATGATTTTCGAAAATGTTTTAAATTTTTATGGTTTTTAGATGCTATGTAAATGCTATGCAAAGTGGAGACAAAGGAACAAACAAGAAATTTTTTCATTAATAGCAGGTCCCCCGAACCCCCCCCCCCAAACTTGAATTACACAGTCTCTGTGTAATCCAAATTTTGGATTGGACTCAAGGTAGGACATGATAGGGAAGCATAAAGAACATTTTAAACATTGACAATCAATCAGAAGTAGCAATCAAACATAGCGAACATAAATCAAAGCACAACAAGCGGATTATATAATGAATTTTGGGATATGGATGGACCTCAGAAGGTATGGAGCATTCTCAAGGGAGATACTCAGTCATCATATCAAAGTATCCCCTATATGCATTTGGTGCTTCTTGTTGTTGCTGCTGAAGTTCTTGATGCTGCTGAACTTCCTGATGTTGTTGAAGTAGTTTAGGTGGTTGAATGGTTTGTTGGCTAACTAATCCACGGTTCTCTCTTTTGGAGTGGTGTCTCTTCCTCCTTTACCATGTTTCAGGATCTATAGAGGAGTGATGGTGAGGTTGTTGAACTCGTGGTTGCCTTGGACTGTTGGTGATGGGGTTGCTTCTTTCTAAGTGTTCGGGGGACCCTTGCTTCTTTGAGGATGTAGTCTTGTTAAGCTTCAAAGTGAGTTTTTTGATTTGAGAGGTCATCTCTTTGAACTTTCTGGTGAAGTAGCTATCTTGGAACTTGTTCCATTTCTGAAGCTTGCCTAAGTTTTTATGAGATGTTGCTAAGCTCTTCCCTTGCCTGGTAGTTGGGGCTTCTTAAAAATGATAGCATTCAAGTTCATTTACCTCCTGATCAACCAGAGCTTCTGCCCCTTCAGCATTCACTTCTTCAACTACTTCCTCTCCTTCCTTGTGCTGGTAAGATATCCAAACTTCAGCTCTTGGTTGGAAGTCTATGTTGTCCCCCTTCCTTATTGTTGTGACCTTCTCGTTGCAGAGTGATAGGAGTGCAGCTCCCAAGCTTGGGTGAATGAGGCTATACTTTTGATCACTAGTTTACCCCTCAAAGAAATGAGAGTTATCCAAATTGGTCAGGTCAATCAACCTTGCTGGGTGACCTCTACCTTCCAGAGTAACATTGCAGGCCCTTAGGATAGGTGTAACAATTCCCCTAACTGTCAAAGTCCCATGGAATCCCTTGCCATAGGCTGTTTTAGCCCAATATCTATACCATATCAATTGGTTTATTAATATCCAAGATAGGCTAGAGTTAGCTCTATCTCCTTCCATCGGACGTCCGTTCAGATGTGTATTGCTGTGTGGGATTTAAAGCTGTATCCATCATCCCCATTTCTCCATCAGTAACATGTCCCGTCATCTACCTTGCAAATATGGTGTTTGCAATCGCCTTATGGAAATACCTCAAGACTAGGCTTCTTATCCCCGTGCATTTCGATTTCCCTGGACTATAGGTTCCAACTCCTATTATTGTCCACAGCGCAGACAGATCTTCCCTTACATACCAAGGAAGCTCATCAACGTTCCCATCATCCGAGAACCCATAGAGGCGGTTCAAGTCTATCACGGAAAGTTCATAGTTTTGTCCTCTCACCGAGAATGTGATGTATCCCAGCATATCATCATCATCGAAGTATAACTGGACTATGGCAAGGAAGTGGCAGGTCTCTTCCTTGTACCCATTGTAGTGAGAGGTCATGAGCTTCTCGAGGTTTGTAGCCTTGAAGAGGTGTGGCATAACCTTTTCTATTCCCAATGATGTGATCCTTGATGGCTCACAAACTGAATTTGGAACAATGAAGAATCAAGACAATTCCAAGACTTGGAAGCTGCCGAATGGAGCAATCACAAGGAACAAAGCAAAGGAGCGGGCTAAGATCATGGATGATATGCTAAGGAAAACTCAAGCCAAGGAGCAAGACGTTGTATCAACCTACATCAACATCACTCAAGCATTTGAAGAAGATCAAAGGTATTCACTAAGTAGTTAAGTGGTTTATCTAGTACTCTTTTTCCTATGCTTCGGTTTTGTCCCAATTGGGTTTTCTCAAGCATAGGTTTTAATGAGGCTAGTTAAATTACTTTCATCTATACTACTTAGTAATACTTTGATCTAGTCGAAGACTCTAAATAATCTAGAGAGTTTGAGAAGCTTATAAAATAAAGTCAAAGAGGCCAAATAGTCACTTTAAAGACAAGACATGCATGAAGAGTAGACTTTATTGCTTTATATAATTTTCAAGGAGGAGCCTTTGCCACCTCCTTCCTCTATATGTAATGCACGAAATTATCAAGCAAAACATCCACCTTTTTGTTGAGAAAACATTTTTGGATCACTTTGTGTTCTTTCTTAAGATTGGTGTGAAGCCAACAAACCTCTTTTCTTCTTTGAAGAAATTCTGTCTACTTTTTGTGTGAAACAACTAAGTAGCAGCCTTCTACCTCTTCAATTTATCATTCCATAGATCAATTGATTATATCATCATCATATTCGATTCATCCATCCATTTTGTCCATCTCCAGTTTCCATTCACCAGACCACGTCCGCGACTCACGACAGTCCAGATTCCATTCACCAATTCTCATCCACCAGGCTCCAACCACCGAGTCTCATCCACCAAATTTCATCCACCAGTTTTCATCCACCAGCCATCACGCCAAAGTAATCGATCCCGGGTTAGGATCACATCAAGTGGTATCAGAGCACTTTGGCGTAGCTAAGTGTCTCTTAGCTTTTCCAATTTTTTTGTTTCCTATGATTGTTGCTTAAAGAAAAATTTGATAGCTCATCCTCTTTTGTGACTATTCATCTACCATTGATAAAACTACTGTGATTGATTAATTTCAACCATAGTTGCTTTGATTCCTTGTTTGTTTTTGTTGTCTTTGTCGATAGAAAACAATGGGAAGTAACGTTGATGAAGAAACAAGTAGGGCGAACGAACGAAGACTAATGATGGAAGACATGAGAATAATGATGAGAGAAATGTTAGATGAGCAAAAGACTGATACTGCACCTCGAGCTCCTCGCAAAACGAAAAATCATAGGTCGCACCATCGTAGACTCGCAACTGAAGAAAGTAGTGAATAAGTTATGCTGCCTTCGGAAACATACTATTCCAGTTCAACCCCTAGTGGGCGAAGTCATATAAATGATAGAGAGGACATGAGACGAAGAAGAGAACCACCACCTCAAAGGCGACATCAATTTGACAACATAAAACTCAAAATGCCAACCTTTGTCGGTAAAAATGATCCTGATGCGTATCTTGATTGGGAAAAGAAAATGGATCTCGTTTTTGATTGTAAGCAACCTCCTGAGGCTAGCAAGGTCAAGATAGCCGTGACAGAGTTTAGTGATTATGCTCTTACATGGTGGGAGCAAACCGTAACCAGAAGGAGGAGAGTAGGTGAAGAACCGATCACTACATGGAATCAACTCAAAACTATAATGAAGAGAAGGTTTGTACCAAATCATTACCACCGTGAGCTACGTCAACGTCTTAGAAGGATGAACCAAGGAGGAATAAAAGTAGAGGAATACTTCCAAGAGTTGGAAACGCTTATGCTTAAAGCCGATATTATTGAAGACCATGAAGCTACTATGGAAAGATTCCTGGGTGGTCTTACTAGGGAAAATCAAGACAAACTGGAGCTGCAAACATATTTTGACATGGAAGACTTGCTTCACAAAGCAATACTCATTGAGCAACAAGTAAGCCGAAAGCCGTCCCGATCCAATTTTGTCTCGGGTTCGTACAAGCCTAAGGAGACCAAACCAAGCTATCAACGGGATGAGAAGTCATCTCCTACTGATTCTAAAGATGATTCTAAGTCTGATCTCAAAGGAAAATCAGTAGCTACTCCAAGAAAAAGCAAAACACACATTCGGTGTTACAAGTGCCAAGGTATGGGTCATTTTGCGAATGAATGTGTTAATAAGAAAATGTTTGTGCTTCTAGATAATGGAGACATCCAACCTGAGCTTGAAAGTGAGGATAATGACTCTATTGAGGAAGAAGAATCTGNGTTACCTACACAAGGAGAGTTACTAGTTGCTAGACGAACGCTAAGCCTACAAACCGAAAAAGAAGAAATCATACAACGGGAAAACCTGTTCCATACGAGATGTTTAGTAAAGGACAATGTATGTAGCCTGATCATATATGGAGGTAGTTGTACTAATGTTTCTAGTGTTTCTATGGTTGAGAAATTAGGCCTAA
>OVBE01014459.1:0-12065 GCA_900406425.1 Iberis pinnata | reverse complement strand
ATGTTTCTTAATTGTGTAGTTTTCCAAGAGATTGTTTAAATTGTATAATTAAGGAAATGATTAGTGCCATGAAAGTGGATTAGTCTAGGTTATGGAATTTAGACCAATGATTAGCTTAATAGATAGAATAAACNGAATTTAGACCAATGATTAGCTTAATAGATAGAATAAACACCACATGAACTCATTTGATCACCCAAATCAATTACCTAAATCATTCACTTAGTCTTTTACCTTTGAATTTTCAAGTTTAAATTTCTGTTGACTTTTTCTTAATTACTATTGACTTTTGAGCTGTTGCTTTTTAAATTGTGCATGTTTGAATGTTTAAACCAACAATCTTAATGGCATAGACTAAGCATGATTCACATAGGATTAATGAGTTGAACTTTACCTGAATTGGATGATATCTTAAGTACTTTAATGACAGTATTAAACTTAAGTATTTGCTAGACATAGATTAGCAAATTCACTGTTTATCAAGATTTTGCTTTACATCTTCCCTTTCTTCATCCTTTGGGAGTTTGCAGATGATGCTCATGGGAGTTTTTGCTATCTTGTATGACTCCATTCCAAACCTTGTCACAAGATTATTGGCATAGGTGCTCCGTGAGATAAAAAAGCCCATCATCCTTCCATTGTACCTGCAATTCAAGAAAATATGTTAGCTCCCCAAATATACTCATTTCAAACTTCTGTTTCAGACGTATGACAAAGTCATCAACAAGTGATTGACTAGTGGAACCAAACACGATGTCATCCACATAGATACGCACAACCAAGAATTCCTGATCCTTTGAGTAATGAAATAGAGTCTTAACCACACAGCCACAAACATGTCCTTGTTCCAACAGGAAGATGGTGAGTCTCTCATACCACGCTCTGAGAGCCTCTTTTTAGTCCATACACTGCCTTTTTGAGCTTGCAGACATGATTGGGATAACCAGAATCTTCAAGCCCTTTGGGTTGTTCAACATATACTTCCTCTTGAATAGTGCCACTTAAGAATGCACTCTTAACATCCATTTGGTGTAGCTTGAAACCCATAACACATGCCATTCCAAATAGGAACCAAATGGATTCTAGTCGAGCCACTGGATCAACAGTCTTATCAAAATCAGTTCCTTCAACTTGAGAGTATCTATGTGCTACCAGTCTTGCGTTGTTTTGAAATACATGTTTTGGTTCATCTATTTTGTTCTTGAAGATCCACATGGTACTAACCATGTTGATGTTCTCAGGTTTAGGTACCATAATCCACACATTGCTTCTCTCAAATTGTTATAACTCTTCTTACATTGAGGTTATCCAATATTCATCTTCCAATACTTCTTTGTGCGACTTGGGTTCAATCATTGATATAAAACAAGAGTAACCAACCATCTCTCGAGAATTGATATGCTGCTTCCTTGTCGCTCGAACATCTGTTACGTTGGGATGATGTACTTTGACCTGTTTGCCTTGTGAACTGGGGCCACACACATAATTCTCATCTCCCTCAAGCTTGGGTAACCCACGAACTAACTCATGGTTAGTTAAATTAACCAGTGTTCTGTCATTGGCATGTTCCAATTTCCTCTGTGAAATGTCCAGTTGACTTGGTGACGTAACTATGAAAACATTCTCAATTGGTTTCCACATGTAGCAGTTTCTGCCAGTTCTGATCCCCTGAAGTTTCACATCTCCTGACTCATCCACATCTTGACACTCCTTCTCTGTGAAGGTGAAGGTCACAGCTAAACCTTCGTCACATAGCTGACTAATGCTAATTAGATTGGCTGTCAGTCCTTCTACCAAGTACACATTCTGAAGTTTGGGATTGCTGTCACCACTTGTATCACCTCTTCCTTTGATATTCCCTCTTGCTCCCCCACCAAACATGAATTTTCCAATGTTAGCAGCCTCAAAACTTTTAAGAGCCTCTCTTTTCCAGTCATATGCTAGAAGCAGCCACTATCGAAGTACCATGCCCTCCCTTGTTTTGTTTGCTGAATTGTTTCCGATGTAAGTGCTGAATAACAGTACGAGAGTCTTTTCTTACCCAAACTTACTCTTGTATCGCTTATCAACATGGTAATCACGATGATGAAGGACTTGAAAGATCTTTTCATTCCACCACTAGCAGTGCATCTTAAGATGACCTTTTTTCCCACAACAAAAGCAATTCTTGGGTGACCCAACCATGTTCTTTCTTTTGAAATGTTGCGGTTTATAAATCATAACCGTTGTTCCAGAACTTTCTCCTTTGCACCTCCACATGTGGTGGTTTGACCACTTCCTCATCATGTCCCACAGATGCCTTAACAAAAGTGGTTGTATCAGCTGATACACCTTCATATCCCAGATCCCAATTCACATTACCAGATCTCCCTAGTGTAAGTAGTTTTTCAAGATCCTTAGTTCCTTTCGAAAGCATCTTGACTTGTTTAAGCTGTTCTCGCAGCTGATGTTGTAACAACTCAATTTTCTCTCTTTCTTCCTGTAATTCAGTCCTCAAAATGTCAATCACCTCCATTAGATTCTGATTTTCTCCTGTCAGTTCTAAGTTCTGATTTTTGAGTTGCAACATACTATTAAGCAGAGTTTTGTTTTCATCAACCAGGGATGCTTCAACATCTATATCAGAGTCTGAATTAGATCCTTCTTAGATGACTCTGCCGTATGCCACTAGATTGAGCATCTCTCCTTCACTGTTATTATCAAATTATGTGTCATCACTCTCATCATCTTGACTTACCAATGACTTCTTCTTTCGCTTGTGTAGATTCACATATTCAGACTTTAGATGACCAATACCCTTGCATTCATAACACTTTAGAGACTCTTTCTTCTCAAGATTTAGGAAATATGCCTTGAAGTGTCCAAATCCTTTACACTCGTGGCACTAAATATCATTCATGTGATATCCTTTGTCATTGCCAGGATTGGCTTCAGACTTACTTGAGTTGGGTGTTTCTCGCTGTTGCTCTTGATTAAACTTCTTTAGGTACCTTTTGACAATGAGCCCAAAAATATTTTCAAGTTATTCTGGTGTCTATTTTTTAGACGCAATAAAAGCAACACCTCTTTTCCCTTTGGGCTCCTCCTATTTGATTTCAAGTTCTCGGGCTTACATCATACCAACAACATGTTCAAAGGACATCTCATCTGAGTTTTTTTCCACTTGAAGCGCTGACTTGTGTGACTGATACTGACTTAGTAAGCATCTCAAGAACTTTTTTACCAACTTCTTTTCCTTGTAGGTCTTTCCCAATACTTTGGATGCATTTCCAATGGATGACAATTTTCCACTGAATTCCTCAATGCTCTCATCTTCCCCCATTTTAATTTGTTCAAACTCAAGTGCTAAAAATTCCACTCTAGAGCGTCTCACATCATCAGTTCCTTCATATGTAGCTTGGAGAATGTCCCACACTTGATTTTCAGTCTTGCACCCTTGAACACGTTTGAACTGATCCTTGGTGAGTGAGCACCAGATTGTTGACAACGCCTTTGAGTTGTATTTTGATTTGAGTTTTTCAGCTTCTGTCCATTCACTTGATTCTTTAGCAACAAATTCACCAGCTTCATTTTTCTTTTGGGGTGATGTCTAGCCTGTGGTTACCACTGTCCATACCTCATCATCAACACTTTTGAGAAGATCACGTATTTGAAATTTCCACCATCTGTAATTTTCAGGATCTAGTAAGGAAGGTCTTGTCATTCATAGTTGAGTGTTCTCCATCTCTTGTCACAAGATGCTCACATGTTTGTGAAAGAATAAACCTCTTTCCTCATATGCCCGCTCTGATACCAATTAAAAGTTTGAAGAACACCACACACTTGTTACAAATAACAAAACTTTGTTATTTACTTCTCAAAATCTTTACAAGATGGTTCTTTATACACTTGTAATGTAAGATATCTACTGATACACTTACACGATTTTGACATTTTCCCTTTATCCCCCTGTTCACTCCCCAAACGTCTCATAGCCTCTCAGGAACATAGAAAAACTAAACCCAAATCCCAACAAAAGTGTATCTCTATTACACACCTTTAAGACCCTTTTCACGACCTAAACAACACTTAGGTTTTATCCCTTTATCCCTTGTTCTTCCCAGACGTCTCTCACAGACTTTCTTGAACAGTTTTTCACTCAAAATCTCAAACCGAGAATTCGGCTCCAGAGTCTTGAAGATCTTCCAAGCTTTCAGCCTTTTAAATAACCACGCAAAACCCTACTCATCCTTTCCTTTTTCTTTTTGATTCAAATTCCTTTCTTCCACGTTTGATAAATCTCTTTTTCCTCTTTTGACACTTTCCATTTTTGCCTTCAGCTCACCCATTGATTCTCTTTTAAATCATATTCCTGCTTCTTTAAAACTTGCCACTTCATCTGTTACTGAAATAACAGTTCTTCTGCATCTACAATCTGTGTTAATGAAACAACATTTCTAAAGCTTCTATAATCTGTGTTACTTTATGATACTCTGCTCAGGTTTCCATTATTGTGGTTATGTTTAAGCTTCTTGGATTTTCCCTTGATCTGTGCATGCAACATCATGTAGTTATACTCAGGTTTCCAGCACCTCTACTTGATGTGTCTGTGCAAAGTCCGGTGAGTATGCTCAAGTTTTCTTGCCTCTTCAGTTAACTCAATTTCTAATTCATTATGTTTTTCAATATTTGTATTGAGAGTTTTTTTTCTTTCATCTTTTCTCTCTTCTATCCTCGCCACTAGAATTTGTTTCCTCGATTTTAATGGTCGCCATGTCCCGACATTTTATTTTATATTTTTTTTCTTTCTTCCTTCTTTTCCTTCCCCTCCCCTTCGTTTCTCTAGGAGAAAAGTTGGAACGACTTTCAACTTTGATGAATGGTAGCGTTTTCATGGCTTGATAAGATCTGCCATGATCTCGCTCTGGTTTACTTTCTAGCTGGTTTGATGCGTTCTGTTAACTCTTCCTCGCCTTTCGTTGGTGGTGGACCTCTGGTCCCACCTTCTTATTTCTCTTAACGGTGTCCTTTTGAAGTTCCGACAGTCTTCTCATTTTTTCTTCGAGTTCGCATCGCTCTTTTCTCCTACTTTGAAGCCTCTTTGTGTTGGTGGTGCTGCTAGACGCATTGGAGCTTGGTCGCAGTTTGGGTTGCCATCTCCAACCTCCGTGGGTGGGCACTCATCTTCTCGATTTTGTGGTCTTCTGGCTGGAATGGATTGTGCACTAATGGTTTTGTTTGTCTTTCTGCATTCTCTAGAATTTGTGTCTTATCTCCTCTTTGTTGTGGACTTTTCTTAGGATTTTTGGATGACGGGATCATAGGCCCATCACAAAGTGTTTTTGCTTGTCAAACCCTTTTGGGCCAAATTTTTCTTGATTTTCTTTTGTATATGTCTATTGGTGTTAGAAAATGGTCTTAGTTCCAAATTTGTGTCTAATTTTGGACCCAAATTTGCAACTCTTTATTTCAATAGGCTTTTAATTTTTCTGGGCCTTTGAAAATCTAGTTGCTTTAAAAAGCTGTTTAACTAAAATGATACTCCCTCTGTTTTAAAATAACTGTAGTTAAGGATTCTACACATATATTATTAAAATCATTTAATTTCAAGTTCTTAGATAAAATCGTATTACAAAACAAATCAACCAATAATAAATTATTCTACAGAAAACAAAGGGTTCGAAAACATAAAAATGCAATAAATTTTATATTGAAAAATGAAAAAAACAATTATTTTGAAACAATTTTTTTATTTTCTAAAACAACAATTATTGTGAAACAGAGAGAGTATGATTTTAACATATAGGTTTGGAGGCAAATTGCGAGAAATAGTTGATTTTAACACTTGTCTAAACTAGATACACAAAAAAAGAACATGGTGTTTGTCAACCAGTGTGTGTGAACATCATTGACAAGGTGAAAATATTTTTTTTGTCTACATTTTTAACTTCATTTTGAGAAAAGTTTGAACGCTTAATTTTAGATACTACTATTAGATTTTTTTATGCCACTAGACTATGAAGCACTCAACGAGGAAATGAAAAGGTTTGATTTTGTAGTTTGTAAAAGTTATATGAAAACAAAAAATGTACTTTTAAAAAAAATTTGGGCATTTTAAAGATATTCAAATCATAATATAAACAAAAATATGTTTTTATAGTAAATATTTTTTATTTGAATCATTTGGGAAAGTAAATAAGTTGAAAGGATAAGTATTTTAAGAACAAAAAAAGAAACGGAAAATTTCATATTAATACACCAAATGTATTTAATTTACCTTTTTAATACATCAACTATTCAAAAGACCGGAATAATACACCAACTAAATTGTTTCCCAAGTTTAATACACAGACTTTTGGCCGAGTGTTTGTTTAACATGACGTCGTTAATAGAGGCACGAAACTGTAAACACCATCTTAATCTACTTATGACATTGTTAACTAAACTAACCATGGTTAGAAGGATAAATCTTTATAATTCACATTCCCAAATATGAAACCCTAATTTTTCAGTCTTAACTTTCACTTATTCCTTTCGAAAATGAAACGAAGCAACTTGGTGAAAATCTCAAAATGCAAGCTTCAAGAAAACAATGGGTGATGTGATTGTGGGAAGACGACGCTTGTGATAAAATCTTGGACGAACGAGAATTCCGGTAGAAGATTTTATAGGTGTGGTGACTTGAGAAGTTGTTGCAATTTGTTCGTTGGTTTGTTGTTGAGAAACCACACGGATGACCTCTACTAGATGCTTGAGATATTATCTGTGAACAAAAGAATGTTATTCATGAGCAAAAAGATGAGATTTGTGCTCAAATGGAAAAGCTGAAAAGATTGAAAGCCTTTTGTAAATGAAGGTGGTGTAGTTGACGATATAAGTAACTCAGATTTGTGTAACTTCATGGAAGATGAAATTAAGAAGTTGAAGATAGAGATTACAGAGAGAAGCAGAAGATGGTTTCACAGTTTGTCATAATATTTTGGGTTGCTTTTATCAATGTTATTGCAATTTTTTTAATGCAATAAAGTGAAATCATAATGCAACTTACGATTGTTGATGTTAGTTGTTTTTCTTGTTGTTATTCTAAGTAGTTGTTATTCTGAGTATTTGTTGTTCTTATGTAATGAAAATTGTTGTTATGACCACGCAATTATTGTTTTCCCCTCTGCTAACTTTAAGTAACTTTGCTACCTTCTCCGAAAATGGCAACAAACACTGTTTTCCTTTGTATATCACTGAAATACGTACAATTGCTTTTCTTCTAATCCTTTCTAACATATTAATCAATGGTATTTCTCTTGCCTTTTAATGGTCCTACTGAAACTCTAAGATAAGTTGTTGGTAACATTATCAAATTTGACAGTGGCTTTGAAGAATGCACGCCTCACTATCAAACATGCACAACTCTTCCATGTGTAGAATATACTCCCCTAGTGATCGACTGCAAGCTACTTTCCAAAACATAGAACATACTAAGAAAAACTACAAGTCTTCTTCCAATTTACAAACACATGTCTTGCACAATTCTTGTGCTCAACATTGTGTACAACTATTGCAACCGCATGTAGTAAACCCTACATATTAAAAGTTAAATGAATGAGTATGATTACTACTAAAATAGAACATCAAATAATTTGACAATTTGTTTTACCTTTTGTCTACAAGAAATGAATGAAAATCCTTATTTTAAACCCAATGACAAGTTAACTTGTAGCTTCTTTATAAACAACTCACAAGAGTTGTTGTACTCACTTCGAGCCACAACCCATGCTACATGATATACCCTATTTTCTGCATCTATACATTTCTACCAACGGCTGCTAGTATTTCATTTTTCAACTCATAATTCAAGAATGCACCATCAAGACCGATTATACGTTGAAAATACTTCTTCATAGACGTTCTTAAAGGTTCAAAACAAATATAGAACCTATCAAACACTTGTCTTCCATCTTTTTCAATAGTCACAATCTCTGTGGTAGTGTCCTTGTTAGATCTTTTTTTTAACTCGCCTCATAATTCCATAGCTTAGAAAATTGTTGTCTTTGTGTTTCTAACATCATGTCTAGCGCAATCCTCCTCGTTTTTCTGCACATGAAAATTGAAACCAAAACATTTTATATATGTATCAACTCATCCTTTATATCATAAGGATTTCTTCTTGCCTCCTCTTTGAAAAACTTTGCAATATTTCATTGCTTAAGCATTCTAACTTCACACGTAAGATTTTGATTGTATTTATCTTCGTAGACCTTCATCATCCATTTATGAATAAGATTCTCCCATGAACAATAAATTCTAAACTTGTAAATCTTATGTATGCACACTACCACATGTTTCGTAGCTTCCCAATCTTGACAACTTCACATCAAATTCAGTTTTAACACATACTCAACAACTAACCTTTGAACTCCTCTATGTTATTGAATGTCTGCATCAACCACAAGTATAAAAGTTTGTCATAATCAACTACATATTTATCCATGATTTTCATGATTCTGCCACTATCTTCTTTGTGAAAGTTAATCCACTCCTCATTTGAATCAATAGGCTCCTCCAGATACTCGCCAAGTGGTACTTCGTACTCACTAACACTATCTGATTCAACTCTTGTGTTCACTTTTACTTGTGTAACATCAACAAATTCTCCTTGTTCCATCAAGTTTGTAAATCACAGATCTTTAGCCCCTTCATCGAATATCTATTCTTCAGTTTCTCCTTGATCCTTTGTATCTGTATTTTCTTCATTCACTTCATTTTTTTCATCTTTGGATTCATCAAATTTATTACTTTGGATATCAGTTTCTTCTTCATCTTCAATATCAACGAAAACCCCAAAACCCACATATGCCCTATCACCTCTACAAAGATACAACTCAACCTCTTTAACCATTTTGGTCTCCTTACATAACTGTTTCATTCCAAAGTTTTTGTCTTCAACAATTACTCTTGCGGTTTCCATATCATCAATTGGCAAATTGTACTACACTTGCTCAACCATGCTATCAATTCCGGATTCTTTCAAAAAATCTTCAAAAATAGACCAAGTAAGAAGATCCAGATCTTATCTTAGATCTCTTACTGTCAATCCACCAGAGTACGAGAAACATCCATTTCTACATGACATAACCATACAAAAGTTGTGTGCATCTTCAAAATTTCATCATCTTTACTACATGAATGAAACAAACATTGAGCTACACCTACACAAAACATCTCACAAAACCATAAACTTTATAAAGGCCAAACTAGATTCTTACCTTGTTTTGTTAGCACGAGTCAACACCTCTCGATGTATTGTGAAAAATACGATATCGAGTGTTTCTAGAGTTTCTTTGCGATCGAAATCATCATGAAATTTGGAAAAACCATTATATTTGGTTCGGTTTTGGGGATTTAAATGCTTAGGATTCTAAATTGGGGATTTAGAGTTCATATGTAAATTGAGGATTAAAGTTTTTATGGGCCGACATTTAACTTTTCTGGGTTGGATATTGTTCATGGGTCAGATATTGTCACATATGTAAACCATGTTTAATCATTAAATAGAACAATTATGACAATTCAACGCCAGTTTTGTATAGGTTGTAAAATTAATATATGTTTAAAATTTTGTATATTAATCTAGGCAAAACAATTTAGTTGGTGTATTATTCCGCTCTTTTAAATAGTTTGTGTATTAAAAGGCTGAATAGATACGCTTAATGTGTTAATATGAAATTTTTCCAAGAAAAAATGCATATGTTGAAAGAGAAAAGAGAGAAAATATGAAACCTGTAGGAAAGTTTTTTTTGTGTCATGAAAGTTACTTTATACATTATTTTATACTCTTTCCATTTCAATATAAGTAATAAATTATATTTTTATCTTAAAAAATTAAATCAAATGAGTTCCTTAATTTATATGCAAATACTTTAGTTAATTTGAAACAAAGTAAATATTATATAGAGAATTCATATCCAATTTTGTTGTGACCATGTATTCAATTTAGTTAGGATTTTTGGCTATTAATTCCAACTTTCTTTAATAAAGTTGTGCTTCTTTTACTATTTTGTTATCAAATTAGTGATGGAATCTGACCATTTACTATGCGAATGCATTTTTTCCTATTTATGTAATTTGGATTGACTACTCCGTTGTGGTACAAAAATTAATATAACAACAAAATGGGTCTAATTGGAATTACTTACTTAAACCTGTTAACTTTTTTTTATATAATAAGTACGGCTAAACGATACAAAAAACCAAAGTTGGTCCATTTCGACGAAAAGAACTTTGTTTTAAAACTCAAAACTTATTTTTTTCATCATTTTAAAATATGAAGATTTTTTCCAGCAAAAAATCCCATAATTGTTTTGTTTGTGTAAAACAAATCCTATACGTTAACATGATTAACTATTTAATGAAACCAAAATGCAATGTTTCTTAGGTTAAAAATAGTGCAAAAAGTTTACTATTTTTGTTTACTATATTATAAATGTCAATGTTTCATTTTAGTGCAAATGACTGATACAAAATTCCAATCATATTAGCTTATCAATCTCTACCAAATATTCGTTACCATTGAGTTTAACTAATACTGCTTCTAGTTCTGCAAATATAAAATTGTGTTGTTTTGTTGATCAATGCACATACATTTTTTTATATTGATTTTAATATTAATGTATTGTATGCCACTTTAATGATACGAATAAGTAATCTCTACTATATAAAAGGAAAATTCTAAACTTACTCAAGCTATCCACCTCAGCAATTTGTGCATCCACTAAAAAGTTGCCACGTCATCCATGATTGGTGAAGAGTTTCGACTACATCAATTGATGGTATCATGTATGACTCTATGTATTTATGTCTCTTGTTTTCCTATAATCCCATTGTATCATGTATGACTCTATGACTTATCTTCTTCTACATATTTCCAGTTTCCCGTCTCCTTCTTCTTAGTTCTTACTCCTCCTTTTAATCTCAATATTGAGTTTCTTCTTTCTCGAAACAAAAATATCTTCTTGTCTCCTTGCGATCCCGCCATTAGTTCCTCTTCTTCTTCCGGGTAAGTATCAGTTGACTATCATACAAACGATGCTGCAACATATGTTTTGCGCCTTTAACTCTCCACGATCCTGCCATTATTGGATCATAAACCCTACTTTGATGGGTATTGTTATATCCTTCTCTCTTTCCTAAATCTATAATAAATAAGATTTTGACATTGAATTTATGCCTTCCATTTTCTTTTAGTGCAAGATCTTTGATGGACAAAACTTGGGTTCACCCCCTTAGTAAATTTTTAAATTCACCTCACTCCTTTACACCAATCATATTGCCACATAGGATTAGTAAAAAATGCATTAAATTAAATGATTAATTTCCAAAATATAAATCCTAAACCTCAAAATATAAACCCTAAACTCCAAAACATAAACCCTAAACTAAAAATATAAACCCTAAACCCCAAATATAAACCCTAAACCCCAAAAAATAAACCCTAACCCAAATATAAAGCTTAACCCCAAAAATATAAACCATAACCCCAAAATATAAACCCTAACCCCAAAATATAAACCCTAAACTCCAAAATATAAACCTTAACCCTAAAATTATAAACCTCAAACCCTAAACACAAATATAAACTCTAACCCAAATATAAACTTTAACCTCTAAAATATAAACCCTAAACCCCAAATATAAACCTTAACCCCTAAAATATAAATCATAAACCCTAAACCCCAAAACATAAACCCTAAACCCCAAAATACAAACCCTAAACCTTAAAATATAAACCCCAAAATCCCAAAAATATTTTAGGGTTAGGGTTTATATTTTGGGTTTATGGTTTATGTTTTGGGGTTTAAGGTTTATATTTTAGGGGTTAAGGTTTACATTTGGGGTTTAGGATTCATATTTGGGGTTTAGGGTTTATATTTTAGGGTTAGGGTTTATATTTTGGGGTTTAGGGTTTATATTTTGGGGTTTAGCATTTATATTTTAGGGTTTAGGGTTTATATTTGGGTTAGATTTATATTTTGTGGTTAGAGTTTATATTTTGGAGTTTAGGGTTTATATTTTGGTGTTTAAGGTTTATATTT
>OVBE01014458.1:0-12065 GCA_900406425.1 Iberis pinnata | reverse complement strand
TATCTTATTATAAAAATTGGATCTCGTTACATGAATGCGACACATAAGTGCGACATATAAGCGACACATAAGCAAAATTATAATTCATAAAATAGTGACATGCACACTTGTTATCTATGATATATGTTAACGTAGTATTTGAAATTAAAAACTTATTGTTAGTGTTTTACTTTTCTAAACTAATAGATAACAAGAAGGAAAATTAGGTATTATTTTTTTAAGTAAAAAGTACATAATGACAAGCATAATAACAAAAAAATATTAATTTTATAATTTAAATATAAATTATAAGATTAATATAGCAAAATATACAATGTATAAAAATTTAATAGTATAAAATTTGAAGAGTTAAAATTATATAAACAATTTTTGTTTTTGTTTAAGACTAAAAATCACAATATGTTAATATTAATTTTAACAATTTTGTGAAAGAAACTAGAGATGAAAATAAAGAAATATAAATTATAGGATTAAAATAATGGAACGTAAAGAAGAATAATAGTATTAAATTTGAAAAGTAAAAAAGATATATTTTATGTTTGTTTAAAACTATAAAACCATAACATATGTCGATATTATTTTTAGCGATAGCGATATTATCATGATTATTGTATCCTATGGTAACGAACTTATTTACTTCAAAAGAAGGTTGAGGATTCATAGCTATTTATCGGGATATGTTAGTCATCTTGTAGTATATAAAAAAACATACCAATTAAGACTCTCTCTCTCTCTTCCTCGCGTTCCTCACCTCTTTCTCTCTGTGCTTGTCGTTCATCATCGGAGTTCAGGGCCGGCGACCGGCCTTAGGCCCACGTTGAGCCCTTTTCTTTTTCATTTTCTCGTTTCCGGCGTTCTCCTCCTTCTTTTTTGTCTCTCTTCTATTCTGATGATTTCTTGGCTTCTCATTGGTGGTTGTTTCTTCATCCCGATCTCTCGTCGTAGCTATTTTGCATGTCCGATTTGAGACAAGATCTCCCGTCTTCCTCTCTCTATTGGTGTTTGTCTACTTTCGGCGACAGCAATGGAGCTTGGTTTATGGCGTGTGGAGCTTGTTTCGGTTTAACAGTGTTACCCGGCTTTGTACCATTAGTGGCGGTGACGATTTGATCTGGATTTGGCTTCACGATTCCCTAATGAAGGCTAGGTCATCTTCCGAAAAGAAGAATCTGTAAGGAGGAGGCTTTTTTGTTTATCAGGCACTTCTTGTTGCGACGGTTGTTCTTTCCTTTTCGCTCCGATCCGGTGACGTTAAGGGAACGGCCACGGCGCACGTTGCATCTCGTGGAAAATTTTGTGTGATCTGGTACTGGACACGTGTCCATCTTCTAATCCACATCATTTTCCTCTTTTGGTTTAAATTTTAATGCCTAAATATTTTGTAATGTATAATATTTCTAAACTTGTCGTCTTTATATTTTTTTAGATTTAAGTTTAGAACAGATCTTCACGGGCACAATCCCGGTTCTCTTCCCGAACTTGTATTTTACCGTGTTCATGGGTAAATATGGGTTTGTTGCATATTAGAAAGGGTCTCCTTTCTCTTTTCCGTGGTCCTTCGGGACTTTTTAAACTTCTTTTAGATTTCCTCTCTTTTAGAGGTATCTACCCAGTATGGGTTTGTATTTTCTTTCTGGTGGGACTTGTTGTACCTTGTATGGATTTATTTCTATATCTTAATCTAATACAATATATTAGCGACAAAAAAAAGTCATCTTGTAGTATGTAAGTAAATGATGAAGTCGAAAAAGAAATTTAAAAGCGAAGAAAATTTACTTTAAAAAGTGAGCTTGTAGCTAATGAATGGATTCAAATTATGCTGAAAAAAGTTTACATATGGAGTATAATATCCTAACATTGGCCAGAAAATGATCTACAAACTTGTATTTTGTAACATACAAAAAAAAATTAAAATAAACCTGACACCAGAAGATGAAAAATTAAGTATGGTGTGATGCTTAAACATGACAAAGAAACTCCAATAAACTTTGATATTATCATATCTTTACTCATCTTCCAATGGTTAGTCATTTTAAATGATGTGACCATATTTACCATTGTTACTTGTTGCAATTTTTGGATTTTTTCCCCTATTTCTCAAGAATATAAAAACATTTTCTTATGAAACTAAGTGATATTTATAATAAAAATAAAACTAATGGTGTTCGATTAATGAGTACATTGTAAAATTTTGTGATTTTAATGGAATAAATAAAATAATTTTTGTATTATTCTAGACATGCCAAAAATTGATGTATCAAAATGGTAACAAAAAATGGTACATTATTCTAAAAGTTTACTCTTTAGTAAAATTCACATAGCAAGAAAACTCTCATCTTGAATAGAGGGATCACATCTTTGTCATGTTGAGTCCGGAATTCTAGAAGGAAATTTCATGATGATTTGGACAGAAAGCTGATGAAATATTTTTATGAAAAGAAATATATATATATATAGAGATATTAGCGATGCAAAGAAAGGGAGGTTAACTAATATTTTGTTGGAAAATATATTAGTTAAAGATATGGAAGAGAAGAATTTCCAAGATTACGTTAGTTGATGTTCACAGACTCGAAGAAAAAGAAACGAGGGTTTTAAGCATTCAACGGAGAGAAAAAAAACGCTAGACTTGATTTCTGGGAGAAACAAAAGAAGATATAGTCTAGGTTTTGGGTTCATCGGTGAGTGAACAAAAGAGTGCATCATAACTGTTGTTGTGAAGTGAGCTGGGTAGATTAGAAATTGGTCAGCGTTAAATTCGTGTGTGGATGTTGAATAAGTCTGATTAAACAAGCTTTGTAGAAGTTGTTTAAAAGATTTCTAATAAGAATTGTGTTTTTGATAACTTTTGTCTATTCGTCCAGTGTCATAGACATTTCAATTGGTATCAGAGCGGGACAACCAAGTTAGGTTGAGATCCTAGATAAAACATGGATATGTCAAAAGAGTTTATCGCTATTCAAAAAATAGTCATGTTGGATGAAGGAAATTTTGAACACTGGAAAGCTCAGATGAGGCATATACTTCAAGGAATTCATGAAGATGTATGGACTCTTGTAGTCAAAGGATGGAAAGAACCAAATATTCTTGATGGAAATCAAAAGGAAATTCCAAAACTAAGCGAACAATGGACAGAAACAGAAAATAGTGCATCTATGTATAACTCAAAATCTCTCACGAATATCTTCACAACTGTAGATCTTGATCAATTTAAAATTATACAAGGATGTGAATCTGCGAAGAAGCTTGGGATACACTGATCAACCATTTCGAGGGTGATGCAAGTGTGAAACGCGCTAAAATTGACCATCTGGCGTCTAAATTTGAAGATGGGGCCAGATGAATCTGTTAGCAGCTTTATTTCAAAGCTTAGCACTCTTGCAAATGGAGCTTATGTACTTAGGGAAAAGTATAAGGAGAAGAAACTTGTGAAAAAGCTTTTAAGGTGTCATCCCAAATGATTTGCAGCTCACAAAGTCGTGTTGAAGATGGCTATGAATATCGTGATATGAAATTCGATAAATTAGTAGGGATGCCCAAAGCAGAAGAATTGGATTCACCATGCGAATCAAATGCTAACCAGAAAAGGATTGCCTTCACGACGAATCAAGAAAATGAGCGAATACAAAGAATGGGAGAAAATATGAGTCTTCAAGCTAGGAACTTCAACAAGATGCTTAAGAAAATGGAAAGAGGTAAGACTCATATCTTCAAGGGACAACAAAACGGTGGAGATCGTGGATCTAAAGGCCAAGAAAGATCAAACAAGAAAAAAGATTTGCAATGTCACGAATGTGAAGGATATGGACACTTTAAAAGTGATTGTCCTCTTGCTAAGCGTAAAGAGCTGAGGTGCATCGAGTGCAAAGGTATTGGACATACAAGACCTGAATGTCTAAGCATACTTAAAGGAAAAGAGAAGTTACCTCTGTGTTTTAGTGACACAAAATCTGAAAATGACAATGATTCTGATGAAGAATTACTAAATTTCGTTGCTTTGACTTCTTTAAAAGAAATTGATGAGAAGGTAGTTGCTGAAAACAGAATCAGATACTGATTCAGATGAAGTTGGAGAAATTTATCCAAAGGCGGAATATCGCACAGTGTTCGATAATTGGGTGAACTTAAGCAAAGTAAATTTGTAACTTGTCAAGGACAAAGCAATGTTAAAGGCACAAGTAAACATTATGGAGGTGGAGATACAAAGTGAGAAAACTTCTAATGAATCAAACATATCACTTGAGAAGCTTCAGCAAGATTTAAAATAAAAGACCGAAAAAAATTCTCAGCTTGAAGAAACCATCAAACAAATGGATAGTTGGGCAAATAGTGAAAGGGAGAAAACTCAATCGCTAGAAATTAAGCTTATTGAGAATCACAAGAAGATTAGGATGCTCAACAGTGGCACAAAGAATCTAGATCAGATATTGGCTGTTGGACAACCTCCAAAAGTAAATTGGGATTGGGTTATAATGGATACACATCATCAGATCATGTTGACACCACAACTTTATCCAATTTTGTTGCAGCAAAGGAGAAGCATCATCAAACTGAAAGAAGGAACATTGCACAGCCGAGAATATACAGAAAGACGGTTCACATAGATCGGGTTGTTCAACAACAAAATCAATAAGCCAAAAAGTGTAGGACAAGTGTGAAAGACACTCAGTATCGTAACAAGAAAAGGTTGAAGCATCATGTTTATCGAGCTTGGCTATTAAGAGTTGTGTTTCCAGAACCAAGGAGATTTGGATATGTGTGGGTTGATAAGTATACAAGTCAAATATCAACAGGGAGTAAGCTACAAATTTTAGATTCAAGAGATGAAATAACTCAAACAATGGAAGAAGAAGTAGATCTAGTCTGCAACTTTGTTGTCTCATAAGCTATTCAAGAAGAAAAAGATGAGTTCAGCATCGTAACTTAGAGTGTAACATCGCATTCACGACCAACATCTTAATCAACTCCATGGTATTTTGATAGAGGTTGTTCACGTCAAATGATAGAGATTCAAAATGAACTTGGAAAAGTCACTTATATTAGAAAGGAGGTCTCTTTCATATAGGCAAAACTTGTGAGTGTCTAGTGTGAAAGATACTCGATTTGGATTAAGATGATAAAAACATTCTAGATATGGTCTCGATCACTGTATGGATAGAATAAGTAGTTTTCATGTAATAACCTAAAATATCGACACTCATCTCGGATTAGGATGATACAAACATTTTAGATCTGGGTGTGATCACTGTCAGGATATGTGCAGTGCATAATCACACAAATTTTGGAAGCATGGTTAATAAATTAAAAAAGGTGTAACTGTTACTCAGGTGAGAAAGAGCTACTCATTAGAGTTACATGTTGTAAATCCTCTAAAGTTTTGATTTGTTGTTCATAAAAATGCCAAATCTTTGAGCTCTAATTCTGAACGTTTTTTTTACTCTTGTTAAAATTGTGTCCACTCAGCTCATTTGATAATCATGGGGTCCGCACTAAGTTCTTGATATCATAGTCCTTTTTCTTTGTAAAATTACGTAAGATGCCTTGATATGTCTATGAAATTACTTGAACCGCATGTTGTTTATTTTCCTTGGTCATAAGTGTTAAACCGGTCTTCGCAATGTGTTATTTCTTTCTACTTCGGCTATGACTAGATGTAGATGGATTGATTATGCCTTCGAATTATTATGGACGAGGTATTGTTTCAAGTTACTGCAATTTTGGTAGACGAGCCTATCATGGTCGAGGTACTCTGTTAAATAATTGTCTTTTCACTTCGTCGATGTCGGCGATTTCTCTGTTTCTATCTCCTCGACGTCTCTCTCTTTTTCTCTCCGACCCCCTTCTTAGATCGATCTCATCACCTATTTATACTGATTCAAATTAGATTAAAGTGCCGTGAACAGTGACTTGACAGGTGTCATTACCTAGTCGATCACTACATGCGACTAATGGGCCTTTTCGGACTGGGTTTGATTTTGTGCTGGGACTTTAGTGGGTGCTAAACCCTGGCCCAACAGTTACTCCCCCCCTCTAAGTCGACAAGAGACTTGTCGACTGAACACTTCTTACAGGATTTTGACAGAATGCTTATAATTCGACGAAGTAAGGAGTACGGGATTAGTCGACGAGGCAGAAATCTGATGTGAACGCCGAGGTTAACATAACTGTGACCATTCCAAGAAGTGCATTTTATGTCGACGAAGTGATCATTTGTTTTGGTCGGTCAACGATATGAGAAGTAACGTTGGTCATTCGACGTAGCGATAATCGCCGAGGTTCCGACCTTAGTGATAGAGGTTTTTGTTGTGATTAGGCGACGAGGCGATGAATTTGACGGAATAAAATTCTTTGATTAAACAGGATTTTATTTCGACGTTGTGCGCACTCGACGGGGTATGGATGGTCGACTTAAAAAAGTAACACTTTACTGTGATAAGACGAGGGGGAAAATGTTAATTAGTATCTACGAGGTGGTAGAGAGAAAAGGTGCTTTTACAGTTTTCGAAACGTTGTGACCATCCGAATAAGAGTCTTTTCATATTCCAAGTCATCTATTATAAGGGTCCCCCCTTCATTTATGCTCTCATCTTCTTCTTGCGCTTACAGGTATCGTCTCTCTCTCTATTTTCTCTGCTTTCTCTCTCTAGGTTTAAAATTTTTGCACTGTTTTGTTTTTTGCTCCGCCACTGATTCTCCGGCCAGTTTTGTCGTCGGAAAAACTTGTCGCCGATTGAGAAATGTCCGGTGATCTTCAATTAATAACCGTTAAGGAAGAAGTCATGTCAAACGAAGTAGATTCGACGACTGAATCTAGAAATCACTAGCTGGTCGTTCATCAATCCAGCCTAGAGAATGAAGCCCCTGGTCAATTAATCATCA
Source organism: Iberis pinnata (assembly GCA_900406425.1). NCBI lineage: Eukaryota > Viridiplantae > Streptophyta > Magnoliopsida > Brassicales > Brassicaceae > Iberis > Iberis pinnata. The sequence goes on along the minus strand of OVBE01014458.1, from coordinate 5,186 downwards.
CCGAGGCATCATCTGAAGAAGAATATTTCCTGCCACAAATAGATTTGGGGCCTTTCCTCAACGAGGCAGGTACCTCCAAGGCAGATCTAGAAGAAGGCGACTTCTTCACGGGATCTGGTCCGTCGACGATGATACACGAATCTCTGGCTGCGCTTTGTGTGTTATGCAGGATCAACTAATGGCATTCTGCGCTCGACGTCATATGGCCGTGTCACAGCTGTCCACTACGGTGATTCGTAATATAACGGCGATCCTTCTCTTGGGCAACGAGATAGGGCTTGACATCTCTATAGATTTCTTCGACCTACTGGCGACCATACATAAAGTACACAAAGCCGTAAAGAGTGGGGCAACCACCCTAAATTTTGATACTTGTTTTTCTACGTGAGGATGAGGCCGAAGTACACTCTTCTCACCTGGGCTAAAGGAAAGATTAGGGACTGGAAGAGGCGATATTTCTTCGTTAAAATTAACTACGCGGCTGTGCCTGAGTTAGGAAGAGAGTTTTTGCGGGATTGGGCATTAGAGATTGGTAGTGCTTCGGCTGGTCATAGTGCCTTGTTTTACGAATGTTTTAACATTTTTTTTCTTTGTTTGCAGATAAACAATTCCCCTTGGAGGCATTCCCGGACTGCTTTTTGGACTCGGTCGACAAGTTATCAAAGGCTTCCATTCTTAAGTGGCATGAAGTGGACGCATCTAGGATTAGACGGAGCTTATCTCGCCTTGGTTCAGGTAAGTACCTCGCACTTATTTTTCATTTTGCCTCGTCGTTCTTATGTTTTTTGTTTTTGTTTTCTGATTTCAGTTAGACGAGAACATTATTCGTACTCCAAGAAACCAATCATGTCTTCCGATTTCTTCAAAAGTTTAAGAGAAAGCTCCTTGAAAATGCAAGACGAGGCTGGCATTCAAAAGAAACCTCCCGTCGCCGGAGCTGAAAAGAAAGGGGCTAAAAAATCGTCGAAGATGAAGACCTTAGTGTCTACGGCGAAGACAGCCATGAAAAACCGGAATAAGGAAAAAGCTTTGAGCAGGCCGAGCTATCTCAGCAGCTTCAGGAAAAGTTAGGACTGGCCGCAGCAAAAGCTAAGGGTAAATCGCATGTGGTGGAGTCGAGCCCCAAGAAAAGGAACATGGCTGGGGAGTTGAAAGAATTGGAGATTGGCAAAGATGCCGAGCTACCGAACAACCAAAGTCCTGTCATAAACCTGGACGAAGAAGAGAACCCAGCTGGTGGAGGTGGAGAGGACATGTTCGTTGATATTGACGACTTGTTCGATGACAATGCTGAAGCTGAAGGTCACCTCTAAAAACGGCCCCGTCGTGACCCTGTCCCTTTCTCTTTTGCCTACCCGGATGCGTCCAAGTTGGTTAATGACGCCGAGGCATGTGCTGATTTAGTCCGTCAAATCTCGGGACTCAATCGCCCAGTGCCTAGTGCGTCTAGCTCTCCTTCTTGAGAACTGTTTAAGACTTACGCCTCGTATGGTGTTCAAGTAAGTTCTCTTTTTACTTTGCTTTACGTCTATTTTCCAAATGACTTAGTATTTAAAATATTTTTGAAACAGTTCTTTGCTGCGACGAATGCTACGATCACCCTCTATGACTCCAAGTTGACGAGGACTTCTTCTTCCTTGGACGAGCTCCAGAAAATCCTTGATCAATACAAAGCGGTTGTTGCTTTGGACGCACAAAAGAGAAAAGACCTAGAGGTCGAAGTTGAAGACTTAAAGCAACGGATAGTTCGTCTAAATGAAGAGAACATTTGCGTCACCGAGGCTGGCCGAAGTCAAAGGGAAGAATTCAATGAGGAGAAAAGTCGTCTTCTCCAAGAAAACTTCAAAGTCAAGGATGAGCTCGCCGTGACAAAGGAAACTCTGGGGCTGGAAAGGGCTGGTCGAGATGCTCTGATTTTGAAGAAAGGGCAGCAAATGCAGGAAAAATGTGCTGCTCGCTTTGAGAGGATTCGACGTCACCTGAACGGTCGAAATGCAGCCGACACCGCAGCCAAGAATGTCGGGACGATTGAAGGAATACTTGGTGTTATGGGCCTTATAGAGGAGATGGGTGGCGCAGTACTGGAGGCTATTGTGGAAAATTTGCAGAAAAGCTTTAAAACTTGGAAGGACAAGTTAAGCGAGGTCAAAGTGTTCCCCTTGTCGGACGAGGACCTTAGTGTATCCCCGGTGATCAATGAGTCTGCGTCTAATCATGAACTCCTTTCCCAGGAAGAAGTGGAACGACTTCGCAACAGTGGGATCGAAGCCTCGACTGTGGTGGTGACCGGGAACAAGACTCCCCCCCCCCAAATGCTTCGGCTTAACCTTATTTAGTCTTAAGATTTTTTGTTTATTTTGTCGAACTACTTAGTTTTTGTAATCGTCTTCTTTTGTTGAAAAACTTGCGACGCCTTGTTATTTACTTTTGCCAAGGAATTGATTTGATGAAGCTGTGTTTTAAAAGGTTGTTTAAGAAGTCTTTATTCAGATTCGATAACCTCGATGTTCTTACCTTTAGCTTAATTTAAAATTGACGAGGCTTTAGTTTGTCTAAAAGTCGACGAGGCTTTAGCTCGTGTTACGATCGATGAGGATTTAGCTCGTGTTAAGATCGATGCAGCTTTAGCTAGTGTTAAGATCGACGAGGCTTTAGCTCGTGTTAAGATCGACGAGGCTTTAGCTCGTGTTAAGATCGACGAGGCTTTAGCTCGTGTTAAGTAGGATAATTATAATTCTAAGTAGGGTAACCTACTCCCCCTTCAAAAAACCAAAATAATACAAGGTTGTGTCAGTAGCTGCGTCTTTTTATAGTGCGAAGACTGCCTACGTACCCATTGTAGAGGGATCAAGCCAGACGTAGTTCTTTTTACAACAGTGAAAAAGATTAAAGGTAAATTTTCAGATGTCGACCGTTCCAAGGTCGAGGCAATTGTTGTCCGTCCAGCGAGGTTAGTTGGTAGACATTAGGTGCGACAATGTTGGTGACTTCATATGGTCCTTCCCAATTACTTCCTAGCTTTCCTGCTCCGTATTCCTTTGTATTATTGAAGACATGTCGTAAGACGAGATCACCAACTGTATAATGCCGATGTTTGACATGTTTGTTATAATGTCGTGCTGCCATTTGTTGATAACGCTGCATGCGTAGAAGTGCTTGGTCTCGTAATTCTTCCAGTTCGTCGAGCCTGTCTAAAATCATTCGAAACTTAAGAAGGTAAGTTTATGTAAGTTACGATAGTTGAGAAATAAACGTGAGTTTGAAATAATTTCGACCTTGCCTTGCATCAGATCAGTGTTGAGGTCGTCATGCTAAGGTAACATCATTCATCGTAAACTATAAACATTAACCTCAGCAGGGACCATAGCTTCGACGCCGTGCGAGAGAGAGAGAAAGGAGTCGCATTTGTCGATGATCAGGGTGTTGTACGATATGACCACAGGACGCCATCTAACTCGTATGCCCATAACCCTTTCTTCTTTTCAAGTCGCTTTTTGAGTCCGTCCATAATAGTCTTGTTAACTGCCTTGGCTTGTCCGTTACCCTGCGGATATCTTGGAGTTGAATGGCTAAGTTTTATCTTCCACTTTGTGCAAAAACCTTCAAACCGATGTGAACAGAACTGGGTGCCATTGTCGGTCACGATCTCGTAAGGTAAACCATGCCGACAAATAATGTTCTTCCATATGAAATTATGAACGTCGACATCTTGAATTTTTGTGTAGGCTTCAGCTTCAACCCACTTTGAGAAGTAGTCAATCATTACCAATAGATATCATCGTTTTCGAGATGAAGGGAAAGGTCCGACAATGTCCATAGCCCACCTCATAAATGGGTAAGGAGGTGTCGAAAATCTTAAACACTCGACTGGTTGGAGTGTCGTTGGAGCATGGCGTTGACATTGTTCGCACCTTAGATAATAAGTTTGGCAATCTGAAACCATCGTGGGCCAGAAATGACCATGACGCTTGATTTTCAATACCAAAGAACGCCCACCAGAATGGTTACCAAAAGCGCCTTCATGCATTTCGGCCATTACCTGGTTGGCTTCGTCTTTTGACACACACCGCAATAATACTCCAGATACATCCCGTCGAAATAATTTTCGTCAATCAACACATACTTTGAAGCTTTTTTCCTGAGTCGTCGGGCTGCCATTTATCGGTTGGTAGAGTGCCCTTAGTTATATAACATATATTTCTAATCTCCAATCACCTTCTGCTTGTTTGTCGATTGTTTCTTCATCGTTTAAGATTGCCTCGCCTGAGGTATTTTTTACCATGTGCACCTTAGTATGCGATATAGTTGGGACAGTGATCTCTTTGATTGGGATTGAACGCGTCAACCCACTTGTTGGCGCCGAGGCCAAGGTTTCTAAACTGTCAGCAGAAGTGTTCTCGCTTCTGAGAATTTTCACAATCTCAATATCATCAAAATCCTTTGCAAGACTCTGGACGAGGTGGAGATAAGAAGTCATCTGATCATCCTTGGCCTTGTAATCACCTTTATACTGACTTACGACAAGTTGGGAATCGCAATAAACACGAAGTATCTTTACACCCATGCTTTTCGCTAGACGGAGCCCAGCGAGAAGTGCTTCGTACTCAGCCTCATTATTCAAAGTTGAAAATCTCAATTTAATAGACTGCTCGATGACCTCGGCAGTTGGTTATTCAAGACGAATTCTAATTCCCGATCCATTTGATCTCGACGAGCCGTCGACAAAAATATTCCATACTCCTACCGTACATGGATCAAGGATTTCGAGGGGCAACTCCACTAGAAAGTCTGCGAGAGCTTGAGACTTAATACTAGTGCGGATACGAAACTCAATGTCATATTCGCTTAGCTCGGTGGCCCATTTCGCCATTCGTCCGGAATGACTCGGGCTATGCAGGATAGCTCGTAGCGGTTGAGTAGTCATTATCGCGATCGAATGAGACTGAAAATAGGGTCTAAGCTTGCGAGCACTAATAACCATAGCGTAAGCCAATCTCTCTAACATTGAATATCTCGTCTCCGCACCATCGAGCACTTTGCTGACGTAAAATATCGGCTTCTGCTTGCCGCGGTCGTCTCGTACCAATAACCCACTGACAGATGTCGTCGAAACAGAAACATAGAGTAGTAAAGTGTGAGAGCAAGTTTCCCCTCACACCCAAATTGATTGAATCAAGTGTTAAGAA
>OVBE01014456.1:0-12066 GCA_900406425.1 Iberis pinnata | reverse complement strand
CATCTCAGCTACGTGCAACTTCTCAAGAGCACGGTAGGCTTCTCGCAGCTCGAAGAATTCGGCACCTGTCTGCTCTCGAATCACCTACTCTTTGAGGAGTTCCACCACGGCAATAGCACATTTCTCGTTAAGCTCATCCCTCAAAACAGCTATGTCATTGTTGGAAGACGCCGACATATCATATAGCGCTTTCTTCAGCTCAGCTACCTGCGTGGTCAGCTAATTGACGGCCTCTACCTGCTTATCTAGCTTTAGCCGTTTGCTAGCAAGACGCTGCTTATACTTGTCCACCAACTTCGATAACTTCTCCAGCTGGCCCTCATCTTCGGCAACAGACTGGAGTTTTTTTTCATAAAACGCGACAAGCTCGATGGTCGTCGCCAGAGTCTGCCACCAATCACATGACGAGTTAGAACTTGTAATCATAGAAGGAAATAAAAATAAGGACATAAGCATAACTGGCAAGCTTGCCTAGACAGCGTTTCATATACTTTAGGAGCCAACATCCGATCTATAGTAGGAACGATCAGACCATTGGCCCTTAGACGGTTCACCAAACCGGCACACGCTTGTTTGTCCTGAACAAACGGTGTGCCCCTATGCGTAAACGAGAAATCCCAGCTTCCTCGTGAGTTATTCTGCCTCTCAGTTTGGGAGCTTCCTCCCTCAGCAACCTGACGATCTGCAACTTCTTCTTCTTCATCCTCCTCTTCAACCTGCTCATCATCACCACCACCTGCTGCATCCTCATCATCACCACCTGCTCCAAGAAGGTCCGGGAGCTCTTGAGCAAACATCTCCAATCTAGGATCCAGGGATTCCACGGATGCGGTCATCTCTCCCAAGATCTGGGAAGTAGTCAGGGTTCCAGTAGGAGGGGCAGGAAGCGTAGCCGACAGATCGGCGGTATACACATCTGCAGGAGGAACATCCAACTTTTCCTCTGCATTTTCTTCCATTTGTTGGTGTTCCCCAGTATAAACACCGATATTCGTTGTTTGTCCCTCAGTATGGACTTCTCTTCTTGAACCTTGCTCCTCAGCAGGAGCAGTAGTCGGATCCGGCACATCGGCCTCTTTAATCAAAAGCACCTCTCAAGATTCTCGATCCCAGTTGAAACTTCGGCGCCTCTTCCTGCGAGCCAGAGGAGGGCAGGAATCTCCACTATCTTGAGAAGTAGACGTCTGATCATGCCTCCTTTTCGAGCTCAAGGCAGACTTCTCAAGGTTTGATCTATAGTCGGTGATTGGAGGTGGATGATCCATTTTCTTCTTCTTAACATGACAGGAGTTGAGATCCCAACTAGCTGTGCGAGGAGTTAAAGTTGCAGTTAGATACATTAACGAGCTGCTAGAACTGCAAATTACCATATAACCTTACCGGCGTTGACAAACAAGATGCTTTCTTCGACGCGAGAACGGGTGAATTGCTTGATATGGACAGCTCCTACTTCAAGCAATCTTTTGGAATCCACAAGGAAATTACCAGGAAACGGGCCGATGTTGCAATACAAAGCTACAATAAACAAGGAAAGCCGAGTTAGGAACAGTTCAAACTTGAATTTGCATATATGTCAGCTCGGCGGTCCTAGGTGGTATCTACCGAAGGTCTCTGCCCATTTCTTCTCAGGATTCTCCCTACGTCTCCCACAGATTATGGGACGATCTTCAGGAAGAAATACTTTGTTTTTCAGGCGTAGATCTTGTCCCCCGTACCGACAGTTATCAATTTATATTTTTGCTTGAAGTTGATGTAGACAAAGCCGGTGTTTATTCTTGTCCCCTTCTGAACAATCGGATTGATTGATGACATGTTCTCCAGGTACCTAACGCCGAGCTCCACCTGGAATTTATAGGCATGGGCTAGTAGGGCAATCATTTGGCGTATTGAGGGAGCAGACAGTTGCGAAATTGCAATCTTCCGTCTAGCGCAGTACGATATCAGCAGCTTCGGCAAAGGCAACCAGTTATGGCATTTTCTAAACAGCGACTCGTACAAGCACATATAACCTTGGGGGCAATCCCACGGTCTTTGATCTGGTGTGGGGATTATAATTGGAATCCCATCTAAGCAAGGGAAGTCGCGGACGAGATCTCGAATTGATTCCTCATCATACTTCGTAGGTGCGAGACCCGTCAGTTCATCGTCTGGAGCAGCCCAGTTGCCCTGGGGAGCTCGTTCTTCAAGATCTACCTCTACCTCGTCGATATGCAGGTCATCGCGAGAAGCAGAAGATTTAGCGAGATTGGCACGAGATGAAGACATAATTTACGATTGGAAAATTACCAAGCTATTTGCGTTAATCGCCAAGCTGAAATTCTAGAGAGAGAAAGAAGAGAGAAGGGAGAGCGATTCTACCTGAAAAATGAATTCTGAAACTGTGAAGTCTTGATATGAAGTGGCGAGGGGGTATTTATACCTTGGAGAGACGACGGTTACCGAGGCGCATAATGATCGCGCGTGGGAAACCCAAAGGGCGCGACTCTTTAGCTTCCCCCTATAAAAACGATTTGATAAAGCCTACGAAGACAATTCGGTAAAGCCTACGAAGCATTTAATGTACTTTAGCTGAAATGAACTTTATTCAGAAGATCATTCGCTAATTTATGGTTCCATCGCCGACTTGGGGGGGACTAACTGTTGATACCAGGTGTAGCACAGCTGGACGCCGACTTGATGAGGAGAAAAGGGCCCAGAAGGACAAGACCAAGATGGGCCGACCTGACGAGTTGGGCCTTCCAGCTCGCGGCCCATTAGGGTTAATTGATGTAATTAGGGTTTTGAGCTTGTATTTTCACTATAAATACTCATGTAATTATTCCTTAAAGATATATGAAATTCTTTTAAGCTTTTACCCACATAATCTAAGACCTAAACATGATTGTTAAGTCTTGATTCAACACCAAGCTTGACAGGAGAAGGTAAAGAAGAAAACTCCAAATGTGAAATAGGAATATAGAACATACATGGGTTGTCCCAATACGAAGAGGCATAAACATATGTCTGCATCAAATTCCCTACTGGCACTTAGATTGCAATGATGATACAATATTATGAATCAGCAGTAACGGAATCTATATGGTCAACCCATGTATCTGCTGAAAAACAAATTGAGCATTGTTAGTGAAAATCAGATGAGAGAAAATCAAAACACATATTTTTTAATTACCGTCATTCTTGGACTGCTATTTTCCCATGGCATACAACGCACAAACATTTATATTACCGGTAAATAAACCAATCATAAAGAGAAACAAACCATGTCAAAATTAAATGGAAACCTTGAAATGGATTCAGAAACTGAGACTTGTCTCCCTCTAAATGTTTGATTGTACAAAGAAGAAGGATCCACCATGAATTCTCAAATTATTATTTCTCATTGCGCAACTACACTACAAATGTGTTTGACACCTTTTCTTCATCTCCCGGGTTTTTTCAGGTGGTTGTTGTAATTAGCTTCATGCGTGTCTTTTTCACTCGGTGGTACAAGATTCTACAACATTTCAATATACTTGTCCCACTACTACTGCTCCTCGTTTTCTCCTCTTTTGTGTTTTATGTCAACACAAGTAAATAGAAGAAATATATAGATGTTTTTAATTGACAAATTTCTTATTTAGATCCATGAAGATATGAAAGATAGAGAGAGTTAGTTACCACATGAGGTAATTAGATCAGGTTCTTAAGTTGTGTTTGTCCCACTAATTAAGTCACTCTTTGGATCATCACTATTTCTTTGTTCATCTGTTACATGTGTTTCATTTCAATGTGTTACAAACACTTAAGTAAAAACATAACTCAGAAGATGTTGTGTTGTTCTGTAAAACCTTAGGGAGGAGAGTGTTGTCTTCTTCAAGGATATATGTCAATCCACTTGTCATCCCGCATCTAGATTTCAACCAACTCTGCAAATCCAGAGAGAAACAATTAAGACTGTTGGAACAGTAAACGTCAAGCTTTGTGACATTTTCATGATCCATATGCGCAAATTTTGATACTATTTGGGTAAAATCATCAGTTGTGTTAGTGGGAAGCGTAGAGGAGTCTATTTTCTTTACATCAAGCACCTACTAGATCAAACCAAGATCTCAGTAGCCAAACATAAATTGTGCTATTAAGAGTAAAAGATTATATAAATTTCAATAACTTTCCATCATCAAAATGAGCTCTATATACTCTACCAAAAGTCCCTTCTCCAATAAGATTATCTACACTACTATTTGAAGATCTTCAATCGAATACATGTTCACATTTGAAAGGACCACAATAACATATTTTTTTGCAATAGTGGGTTTTCTTATGGTTGAATCATGTTCTCAACTGGAGGTGGGTGTAGATTCATTGACAATGGTGTATCGAGTTAGTTTCTTTGTCTCAACTAATGGTGGATCTGCAACCATATGATTACAAAGTTAGAAAACCATAAGAACTTATAGAACATGCAATATATTGCTTTTTATAAATTCTAGAATCCGGTTATCACCTTGAGTAAGCTCGCCTTTCTACCAATGATTCGAGTGCTCGACTCTAACGTCCAAGTTGTTGGGTTCCTTTTCCTGGTAGATGAATCGGGGTTTATGGATTATCCTTGAATTTTTAGGTTCCGCAGTGGCCATCGATGAATTTGAGAGGGAGCCGAGAAACCTTCTGGAGCGCATATGTGAACCGGAGATCTACAGAAAAGGTTCTCCGCCGTTCATCAAAGTTCCCACCTTTCTTGTCTTTCTCTTTGCGCTATCTTCTCTGATACACTAAGATTGTATTATGAAGAATTAAGAATCAATACCCAAGAGAAGTACAAATCCTTTACTCACAATGTGTAGAGCTTACAAAGAAACCACTCTAGAACATCAATGAGCTAATGAGGGAGTTACAGAGAATTTCAAAGAAAGAGAATTTATAAAACTTCTTTTACATAACTCCATTCTTCTTCTTTCTTCAGCTTATAAAGCTCAATACTCTGTTTCTCCTTCTGTTAATATGTTACTCTGTTTCAACAGATTAACAAACTTATTAAATCGCACCAATAAGATTTGTACACGTGGCTGTAGCTTTCTACATGTTATTACTATATCAAATCCTCCTTGCCCAAAGAACCTTGTCCTCAAGGTTCTATAAAGGGATATTTGGTCATCAAATCATCATACCATTCCAAGTAGAATCAGCATCATCTTGAGCTAGCCACTTAACCAAAACTTGAGTAGAAGCCTCTCCTTGCCTGCGTATCATACGCCTCTGCAGACTGAGTTCCGGTTGGTTCAAAACAACCTCTGGATTGATAGATGGTAATGTGGAAGACGTCAACACCTGACCAACTGCTTCCTTAAGCTGAGAAACATGAAAAACATGATGTATTTGTGAATGATCAGGCAGTTGCAGATGATAAGCCACTTTCCCACATCTGTCAATTATCTAGTAAGGTCCATAAAACTTAGGTGAAAGTTTCTGATTTGAACGCATAACCACAGATCCTTGACGGTAAGGCTACAATTTCACATATACCAAAGTACCAATAGCAAATTCCCTTTATGTTCTATGCTTGTCAGCCATTTGTTTCATCCTGTGCTGAGCTCGAAGTAAGTAAAATTTCAAAATCAAGATCATATTTTCTCTGTCTTGCAAACTTCGAGCCACTGCTTCCACTTTAGATTCACCAGGAAAATATGGTAAGTGTTGAGGAGGGAGTTGACCATATACAATCTCATATGGTGTCATTTGAGTAGCTGTATGAAATGTTGTATTATACCAAAATTCTGCCAATGGTAACCACTTACTCCATAAGTGTGGCTTGTCAGAACACATACAACGAAGGTAAGATTCCAAACATCTGTTTACAACTTCAGTTTGGCCATCACTCTGAGGGTGATAGGCACTAGAGTAATGAAGAGAAGTACCCTGCACAGCAAAGAGCTCCTTCCAAAAATCACTTAAGAAAACTGCATCTCTGTCATTAACAATTGTCTTTGGGAAGCCATGTAATCTAAAGACAATCCAAATAAGCTTGAGCCACAGTGATTGCAGAATAAGGGTGAGACAAAGCTATAAAATATGCTGCTTTGCTCAACCTATCTATGACCACCAAGATGACTGATTTCCCATATGAAAGTGGCAACCCTTCAATAAAATCCATGGACAAGTCAGTCCATACACAATCTGGAATCTCCAATGGTTGCAATAGACCAGGGTAAGCTGATGTATCATACTTGCATCTCTGACAAATTTCACAATTCCGGATGTACTGTTGTATATCCTTAATCATCCCTTTCCAGTAGAAAAGACCTTTAACCCTCTGTAAGGTTGCATCTCTACCTGAGTGACCACCAACTCCAGAACAGTGCAACCATTTCAGAATATCATTCTTCAATTCAACATCTGCATGCACTACAATCTTGGTCTTTCTTCTTAATACATTCTGGACAAAGCTGAAATTTTGTTGACAATTTGGATTGATCTGAAGAGATTCAACCAACTGTTTAATGCTCAAATCAGTGTTATAACCAGCTTGAATTCTACTCATCAAATCACAATCCAACACAGACATTGCCATATGCAAAATTTCAGACCCTTCAACTCTTGAAAGTGCATTAGCCACCAGATTCTCTTTGCCTTGCTTATATTGTATTTCATAATCAAACTCCAACAATTTTGGTAACCATTGCTGTTGAATTGGGGTGTTAAGTCTCTGTTCCAACAAGTATTTCAAGCTTCTTTGGTTTGTTTTAATGATAAAATGCCCCATTAATAAGTAATGCCTCCACTTTTGGACTGCAAATACTACTGCCAAAAGTTCCTTCTCATATATGGATAAATGCAATTGCCTTCCTTTTAAATGTCTGCTGATATATGCCAAAGGATGGCCATCTTGCATCAACACTGCTCCAATCCCTTGACCACAAGCATCAGTCTCTACAACAAATTGCTTGTCAAACAATGGCAAAGCCAATACAGGTGCAGAACAAAGAGCTGATTTCAATTTATTGAAACTATCAGTTGTTGATTTATCCCAATCAAAAGAATCTTTCTTGGTTAAATTTGTCAAGGGTCTAGCAATTGAACCATAATTTTTGACAAATCTTCTGTAATACCCAGTTAGGCCAAGAAAACCCCTCAATTGCTTGACATTCTTAGGAATAGGCCATTCTGAAACTGCTTCCAGTTTAGCTGGATCAGTAGCAACTCCATTAGCAATGATAAAGTGTCCCAAATACTCTACCTTATCTACCCCAAAGGCACATTTACTCATCTTGGCAAATAGGTTGTGCTTCCTCATCAACATAAACACATATTGTAAATGATGCAGATGAGTTTCCATAGAAGAGCTGTAAATGAGAATGTCATCAAAGAATATTAGTACACACTTTCTCAATAATGGTTTGAAAACATCATTCATTAGACCCTGAAAAGTTGCTGGAGCATTAGTGAGACCAAAAGGCATCACAAGATACTCATAATGCCCATTATGTGTTTTGAAAGCTGTTTTATCAATGTCTTGAGGCTCCATACGCACTTGGTGATAGCCTGCTCTTAGATCAATCTTTGAGTAAATACAAGAACCACCCAATTCATCCATTAAATCTTCAATTAAAGGAATAGGAAACCTATCCTTAACAGTAATGTTGTTCAACCCCCTATAATCAACACAAAGTCTCCAAGTACCATCTTTTTTCTTGACTAAAACAATAGGTGAAGCATAAGCACTAGAACTTGGCTGAATTGTACCATTATCCAACATTTCTTGAACCATTTTATCAATCTCATTCTTCTGATATATGGCATATTTGTATGGCCGTTGATTTATTGGGTTGGAACCTTATATCAACTTAATTTTATGGTTGTGATTGGGTCTAAAAGGTGGTAAGACTGTTGGTACCTCAAAAATGTCTGCATAATCTTTCAACAAACTTGATATACCAGGAAATTTCACTTCAGATTGTTCTTTTAGTTGATCATTCATTTTATGAACTGTTTCCAAAACACTCAACTGTATTGAGCATAGCATAGCCATTTAAGTTGATGAATCTTGCTTTTTAGAGTACCTGATTGTTTTAATCTCCTTTACTGACCCATGTTTCAATCCATGAAGTACTATTTTAACATTGTTCAACTTGAATTGCATTTCCAATGTCTTGAAATCCCAAGTAATTGGTTCTAAAGTTTGTAGCCACTCTACACCAAGCACCATATCACACCCTCCCAATGGAATTACCATACAATTAGCTGTGAATGTATGATTTTGGAAGTTCCATTGAAACTGGTTAAGACGACCTTTAATAGGTATAGTGTTTCCATCAGCTACTGCAACCTTTACTGAACCAGCTGGTTCTATTAGGCATCCTAACTTGTTCACCATAATAGGATCAATAAAGTTGTGAGTTGAACTAGAATCTATCAAGATGAACATCACTTTTTTCCCATGAGTTCCCCTAACCTTCATAGTCCAATAATCAGTAACACCAGTAACAGCATGTTCAGAGATGTGTGCAATTTCCCTTTGTTCCTCTACCTCAGAATCTTCATCTTCCTCTTTTGTATCTATATCCACATCTGCTTCAATCATATACAACTGCTTCTTATGAGTTTGATAATGTTCAGGTGTATATTTTGCATCACATTGAAAACATAATCATTTTGCGCTTCTTTCATTGATCTCCTCTTTAGTCAAAGTCTTTCTTGGCTGAATACCAAATTTCTGACCTTGGTTTAACAATTCCTTCTGAATAAAAGATGACTTTTGACTATTATTATACTTGGATGAATTGTTGTATGTGAACTGTTTCTGATTTTGCCAAGTTGAGTATGAATTGCGTTTTGGATGTGCCTTTTCATACAATCTTCCAAGCACTAAACATTGTCTAACTGATTTTGGTTGAAACATTCGTAAATGCATCTGTGTATCCATGCGTAAACCAGCTAGATAAGCACTGACCAAGTATTCTTCAGGTAGATTAATCCTTGTTCTAATCACCTCAAACTTGCTATGATATTCAGAAATGCCATTAGTCTCCTGAAGTTGTTTTAATTCTGCCATAGGATCATCCAGCACTTCTTCAAATCGTTCATTTAACCACAGTTTATAAGTATGCCAATCTTTAGTAGCATATGGTCTTGAATCAGATTGAATTAGAGTTTGATGCCAAGCCGCAGCATCGTCATCAAAGTGTATTGATGCAAGATTTATTTTCATATGATCAGGAGTGTGATCAATCAAGAAAAACTGCTCAACTTTAAAAAGCCATTCCCTAATCTTATCACCATTGAACGTAGGGAAATCTAATCTTGCTAATCGCGTAATAGTAGAATAGTTTGAGTAGTTACCAAATCGATTGCTTTGAGAAGGATCCTGATTGTGAATTTGAAAACCAGGTGGATTGTCAAGTATTGGTCCCGATTTTGAAGAACCTCCATTGTTATCACTGAAAATCTTGAATGCTTCGAATAGTTCAGCTGAATTCTTCTCTGCTGTATGTTCCAGAGCATCCTTCAAGCATGCGATCTTCTCCTGAATCGATGAATCAATTGTTGAATTCATTTCTTCCATCGCATTGATCAACATTCGCGATAATCTTGTTTCCAGTTCGACTTCGTCTCTTTTATCCTTCTTTGATGCTTGCGATCTTGTCTCCATAGCTTCTACAAGGATTCCGAAAAATGTTGTGAGAATCGAATTGAGTCTGATACCTTTGATACACTAAGACTGTATTATGAAGAATTAAGAATCAATACTCAAGAGAAGTACAAATCCTTTACTCACAATGTGTAGAGCTTATAAAGAAACCACTCTAGAACATCAATGAGCTAATGAGGGAGTTACAGAGAATTTCAGAGAAAGAGAATTGATAAAAATTCTTTTGCATAACTCCATTCTTCTTCTTTCTTCAGCTTATAAAGCTCAATACTCTGTTTCTCCTTCTGTTAATTTGTTACTCTGTTTCAACAGATTAACAAACTTATTAAATCGCACCAATAAGATTTGTACATGTGGCTGTAGCTTTCTACATGTTATTACTATATCATTCTCACCCACCCGATTGAACTAAAGAGGAGAAAGAAGAGAAGGCGTAATCGGGAAAGGAATAGACATAAAATGCGTTATCATACGAAACCGTTGAGTTAATATGACGTTTGGTTTCTTAAAGAAGATAAGAAATTTTTCATTTTAATTTTTAATGACATTGATAACACTTAGACAAGTGGCTTCTTCTTAGTGGTCTTTATAAACATATACGTGGATAGGCTGAAAAGGCTTGAAGTTCTCCTTTTATATAGTACTGGAGATTATTCCGTGCTACGCGCGGGGCTGTTTGCATCAAATTATGTAGAACTCATATTTTTTAATTGTTTTCTTTCCTAACAAACAATTTGGTTTATGTTTTCATCAGTTTGACATGTTTCTAGTTTACGTTATAGCCTCGTTGTTTTATGTGTCATAAATAAAGACTTTCATTTGCTAAATTTATTTAAATTATATTATAAACAATAATATTGGTTTATAATGTTTGTTGTTTTTCACAACATAATTTCATATAATTTGGCATATCAAACTTTTTTATGTTTCTTGAAAGGGTATATATATATATGTATATTTTCTACACTAAGTTCTTACAAAATTTATTTTTAACTAATCTAATTTACTTATTTAGTATATATATATATGTATATTCTATTTTGTGTTCGGAATAATAATTATATTTCATATTTTATGGTCACTGAATAGTTCATATTTGTTTGTTTAATCTTACCTTAAAGTTATATACTTGAAGATGTTAAAATATTAAAGTTTTCATATTATTAATTTATAGAAATTTGAGTGAATAACTAATTTGGAAGGTATTGCATTAGTAAGTTTATTCTGATTTACACTTATTCTAAAATAGTTAAATAACTCCTTTGTATTTTAAACACATTATGATAGTTGACTAACTTTTTCATCTTTTTGTGAAAACAAAAAACCAAACTCTTTTGAAAAAATTAATAAAAATTATACATAATTCTGAATGGGATATAATTTTAGAAATCAAATAATTGAAAAGTAAAACAAATCTAAAGTAGAACGCTACTAATTTTAATCTTGATTGAAACATATTTTCTTAAATTTTAATAACATAAAAAGTAAATGACTTCAACCAAAGCTACCAATTAACTAACTGGCTTTTCTTAATGTTAGTGCTCGGATTGGTTCCAATAAAATGAGAAATTGGATTCTCTCTTCCTGATAACATTATAAATTGGAATTGTATACGAAAAGCAGAAGAAACTTAGTTACTTCAGAATAACGCACATTTGGCTTTGCATTGATGCTCTACAATTCATGTTCAAAAGAATGTTTCTCAATGGGTATAGGTTCGACCGTTTAAATTTTAGTTACACAACTCGTGAACAATGGGTATAGGTTCGGCCACGACTTGAACCTTCTAGTCTTGCAGTAACCCAAATAATTTTTTTATAGCTTTTCCTTTTATAGGCACTCTTGTGACATTTAAAGAAGATCATATGATACTCATACTTATCAACATACATCTTTTTATTTCCCATCATTTCCAAAACTTCAATAGTTCTTGAGAAAAACCCACATCTAACAAACCTGCCGAGCTCTGAATTAAGCAACTTTTGATCAAATTTCATTGATAAAGTAGGTGCATCTGTGGATTTCATCTCTCCATGTGGCTCAGTGACCTCTGTGTATTTACTCACAATTGTTGCATATCACATGACTACAAAATTGAAACTTTGACCATTCAATGAACGTCTAAGACTTCACATTCTCTTTAATGCCTTATCTACATCTTGTATGTTTGAAACATTTTTGTTAAAGAAATGGATCGTATTGTTCCAATAATGAACTCCAACATCCAAACTCTGCCCCTCCCCCCCCCCCCCTCTCTTAAGAATTTTGACATAAGTTATACCTCTGCGTTTCCTTCGCAACCCTTTAAAAGCTTCTCAAACTTTTATGCCTCTTAGTATTTTTTCGCCTCTTTCATTTTTCCTCAACACAATGAGAGCTCCATCAGTTTCTTTTTAATCACTTGAGATTGGATTAAAGATTCATATCAGTCTGAGTCTAAC
>OVBE01014454.1:0-12066 GCA_900406425.1 Iberis pinnata | reverse complement strand
GACTTGCAGAAGATTTTGAAGTGCTGCAACAAGAAATCAAGAAAAAAGTAGAGGTTCGGAAGAAAGAGTTGGAGAAGTTAGAGGATGAAGTGAAGCAGAAGGTGAAGATTGCATTTCACCATCAGTGCGTAGGCAGTGAATACTCATATGCTAGGTTGCAGAAGTTTGGGTTTGTTGTTGTGTTGGTCGGTTCATTGGCTTGGATGTGTGGTAGGTTTTCTACATGATGATGTTTGGGGCTTGGTTGTAGGTGTGTTTGGTGTTTATATTATTTATTTTTAACTAGTTAGAACTGAGATTTCTTATGAAATGATGTAATATGAAGTTCGTTTTTTGGTTATGAGTGTATGTTTTTGATTTGTTATTTATCTTTTAACTTCTTATACTAAGTGAAGACAAAATCAAAAGACTAACATAATACCAACTTGTACGTGGACGTTTTTTCACAAGTGATAATGTTGGAACTAGTGATAACTAGGGATAACTATGTTTAACTAGTAGTAATTGTTGTAATTTATGCATTTTAAAAAAAAATCATGGGCTTTTTATGATTTTTAATTTTTGCAACTGTAATAACTAAGTTTAATCAGTAATACTTGTAATTTGTGCTTTTTTGTGCAAAAACAATGACAATTATGTCAAAATTTAAAAAATTATGAAAAAATGAAAAAACATATGTAATTCATTATTTGTGATTTGCTTACGATATGGGAGGAGTGTACATCAATTTTCGATGTATTAATCATTTTGGAATTATGTAATAAATTTTTGTAAAATTATTTCTACCTATTTCAACTTTTGCATATAATACCTTACACTACTAGACATTGTTTTAAAAATTAGGCGCTTGAATTAACTAATTGTTGTAACTAATACATTTTTGGAAATATTTTTATACAAAAACATGTTAAATGTACTTTGATTGTATATTCAATGTGGTTTATCTAGAAAACTTAAATTGAAACTACAGTTTAACCAGCTTTATTGTTTTTGGTCAAAAGTCATACTATGTAGAAAAAAGAATAATTGGATAACTAGGACAACTATGTTCTAATAATTGAATAGTTAAACGTAGTTATTCCTAGCTATTCTATTTTGGCGGCGCACTTGTCAGCTTTGTCGGCAAGTTAAAACTAGTTATTCCTAGTTCTTCTATTTTGGCAACGCACTTGTCAGCTTTGTCGGCAAGTTAAACCTAGTTATTCTATTTCGTCGGTGCACTTAATATTTGTTACATATCTAGTTAAACCTAGTTATTCCCAGTTAAACTCAGTTTTAAAACATAAGTCTTTTCAAAACATCCTAAACATTTAAAAGTACAATATACAAATATGAAATTAACATTTAAAATAAATATTTAATAAATACAATTAATGTAATAGTAAACTTATTGAAAACATAAAGTAATAAACATATTTTTAAAAAATATAAATGATATTATATGTATTTATTTTAGCAATCTTAACAGTAAAAATATTAAACAAAATAAGACATATTCAATGAATATACATTAATTGCCTAAATTAATAAAAAATTTAAAATATTAAATATAAATTAATTACAATTTTCTTTGAGTCACGAAAATTTCATAACATAATAAATATTAAAGTACAAAATATTCAAGAAAAGTTTAAAAAATAATAAATATTTCAGTAAAAAATATATTTTAAAAAATATTACAAAATTGTTAAAAATTAAAAATTCAAGAAATATGTAGCATTTAAAATTTTTAAAATTTCCAAAATAAATTTAAAGTTTTCAAAAATAAGAAATTTCTTTGGAAAATGTTTTTATTTTAAAATTTTACCAAAATTGTTTAAAAATTACAGTTTTAGTAAACTGAAAAAATATAAATTTATTACTATCTATATAGTTATATTTACTATTTGAAACTCAAAAATTTGATAAATTATTCGAATAAATTTATTTTAAAAAAAATTAATACATAAACTATCAATTATTTATCAATTTTACACATGATTGTTTTCTTTAAAAAAAACAACTTTTTAATAAAAAAATAAATTTAAAATTCATGAAACAACAAAAAAAATTTATCGACGAAGAATAACTGAATTCTTTGGCATAACTATGTACGAATACCCGACGAGTTAAACCTAATTACCCCTAGTTATACTCATTTGGTGGCGTACGTGACAGTCTCACCCCGATATCAGTCTGTGCTCTCTTATCGAGTACCGAATTGGGACGCTGTTTACCACAAACGATAGTTCGTGTTGCGTTTCCTTCTTTTCTATTTGTACTATTAGTGTCCACAATCCCATAATCCTATGGTTCTTTTCCAAAGGCATGTGGAAAAAAATTCTTGGACTGTGGATACTCTTGAAACCACTTTAATTCGGTTCTCCTTAGGCCTTTAATATAGTCCACGACATCCTTGAGATGACACTGTGTTTGGAACTTCGGATAATTTTTGAACTGGTCTAGTGGAAATCAAAAAGAAAACGATTGCATTGGCTCACCAAGCTACAAAAAAACAGAAATTATTTGATAATTTTCCAGTCCTATTGTTAAACCCAGTTAACGCAGTTATCCTAGTTACACTTAGTTAAACCCTTTAAACATAGTTAAATCTAGTTAAACCTAGTCAATGTAGTATTCCTAGTTACACCTAGTTAAACTCTTTAAACATAGTTACATCAAGTTAAACCTAGTTAAACTAAATTAACGTAGTTATCCTAGTTAATCTAGTTAACCCAAAACTCCCTTTTTGTTCGCGATAAACCCAGAAATATGAAGTTTAGCTTCAACAAATCGACAACAGAGAACGTTAAATTTTGCGTATGAGGTGGCATCTCTCTGCTACAAACAACAGAGAAAATTAAGATTGAAAACCCAACAAAAAAAAAAATTTACTGAAATTCTTTCAAAATTGACTCATCCATGAACATTATTCTTCAAAACAAAGATATATGATGTAAACAGAACAAAAATCGATCTGAAAACTTCTGAAATCGAAAATTTTTTAAAACTCTAACTAAATCATACAAAGAAGGAACCTCATACAAAGAACGCAAAAGAAGAAGAAGAAGAGGAGAATNCGATCTGAAAACTTCTGAAATCGAAATTTTTTAAAAACTCTAACTAAATCATACAAAGAAGGAACCTCATACAAAGAACGCAAAAGAAGAAGAAGAAGAGGAGAATAAAAAAAAATTAAAAATATAATGAACATATCCATTTAAGTTGGGTTTGGGGATGGATATAGGAGGTTGGGTTGTAGTTTTAGGATTTCATTAAGGCAATGACGTATTTTGCCACAATTTCGATTTATAAAAAATTAAAAAGAAAATAATTTTATAAGAGGGTCATATGAAGATAATTTTAAATGAGGAGAGTCATACTAGAATTTGTCCCATGAAAGAAAGAATTTTCCAATACTAACAACTAAAAGAGCAACAAGGCATAAAATCAACTACAGAATTATATAAGAAATTTTTATACAAATTACCAACAGGGGAAAAGAAGTCAATGAACTTAATGTTGATCATTCTCAAGCTGACGTAGATGGGAATTTACTAAATTGAAACTTGAAAAAACAAAGGAAGTTGAAGAGTTGATCCTTCTAAAAAAAAAATGTGAGATGTTCACTTTTGAATTTTTTAGTGTTTTACTAAATTTTCTAACATACTATCAAACGACATAAATTTTGGCAAATCGTATAACGTTTATACGGTATCTATAATCGGTTGTATAATTAAAAGCGTTATATTTTACCGTATAGTAAAAATTGGTACATTGACTAATCGTACAGTGTATATATATTGTATATACGACCGTGTAGTCTGTATTTTAGAACACTAGGGAAGGTCTATAACATGTTTTGTGTTTACCATGGATGGAACATCAATCAGTTGGAAGTATGGGTTACAAAAGGTTGTAGCTCTGTCAACCACATGATCATAGTATATTGCAGTAAATAAAGCAGTCAAGGAAGTTATTTGGTTGAAGAATTTTACAAAAGAATAACGATATGATCAAGAAAGTGTGAATATCCTCAGTGATGCTTAAAACGCAGTAGCATTGTCTAAAAATAGTATGTTTCATGAAAGATCTAAACACATGGAAGTAAAGTATCATTATGTTAGATATCATCATATCAAACTAAAGACAAAGTCGATAAATGTCTTGAGGATTTCAACACTGAAGAATTCGACTAATATATTCACAAAGATATTGAAAATTAATAAAGTATGTGAAACACTAAAGATGCTTCAGGTATGTTCAGAGTAGGAGAAGGAAATTCCTAGACCATCAGTTAAGAGCTAACAGAAAAAAGAATGGAAGACTTAAGCAAACTCATTGGTGGAGTTTGTTAGAAATAGTTTTCTAAAATATAGACAATATGGTCGTGTATACGTTGTATATATGTTCTATAGTTAGTCATTGTATCGTTTTTTACAATACGATAAAAATAAGGTTTTTTGTTTATACGGTCGATTATACGGCGAAAACAGAATATACAGTCGTATATACGAAAAATACGGTAGTATGTACGGAAAATACGATCGTATTCTATTGAAATTGTATTCATTTTTATAATTATTTGATAATTAATATAGACTTTGGTTTTGTGGTTATGAACAAAACTATGATACAATTTTTAAGGTATTATGAATTTATAATACAATTTATTTTGACATTATATATTTATATATTTTTTATAAAAATTATCCACCGTATATATTCCAAAAAAAACATCTGTGTATACGCTCAGACGCTATACAGTTGTCTGCCGCCCGACTAGTTGTGTGATGGGAAGTTCTTTCATGTTAGGTGTTGCGCGCATATTCTGAATCTTATTGTGAAAGAAGGATTAGAATGAGCTAATGTACTTTTGAAAAATATTCGGGAAAGTGACAAGTTTGTAAAGGCATCTCGATCAAGGAGAGAATCATTTGCAGCATGTGTTGAGAGTGCAGGGATTAAGGTTGGAGCTGGATTATCTTTTGATGTACCTATCCGATGGAATTCTACGTATGATATCCTTGCTAGAGCTTTGAAGTTTCATAAGGCATTTGCTAGTTTAAAAGAATGTGATAGAAGTTATAAATCATTGTCTTCAGAGGATAAGTGGGATCGTGGTGAGAGAATATGTAACTTTTTGAAGCCTTTTAGTACCATTACTACTTATTTTTCAGGCGTGAAATATCCTACTGCTAATGTGAATTTTCTTCAAGTGTGGAAAATTGAGTGCTTACTAAGGAAATATGCTAATTGCGGCGATTCTTGGGTGAAAGAAATGGCTAAGCGTATGCAAGCGAAGTTTGCAAAGTACTGGGATAAGTACAGTATTATCCTAGCTATGAGAGCAATTTTAGATCCAAGATTAAAAATGCAAATACTTAAATCAGCTTATGACAAAGTGGATCCTAATAGTTCTGAGGCGAAAGTTAAATCTGTTAAGAAAAACTTGAAGATGCTTTATGAAGAACATAGGACCAAATCTTGGGTTTCTTCTTCTAATTTTTCGGCAACATCAACTTCACACGGCATTCTCACGGAATCAACATTGGAGGATGATCTTAATTATGTAAGTATTTATATTATATAACAAAATTAGATGTGTGAAGTATATCTTAGTATTTAACTTATATAACAACTTCAGATGAATCACATGGCAGTACGTAACGTAGGTGATATTCTTATACAACGTAACATGAATGACCTTAGTATTTAACTCATATTGGAATAACTCTTTTATGTTACTGTGATTATGCAGGATCTTTTTGAACTAGAAAAGAGCATCCGACCTGGTGTAGATAATGTCAAGTCGAATTTGGATATTTATTTAGACGAGCCCAGATTAGAGTTGAGATCTTTTACCGACGTATAGGTCCTAAACTTTTGGAAAAACAATGGACAACGCTATGGTGATTTGGCTTCTCTTGCGTGTGATATACTTAACATTCCTATCACTACAGTAGCATCCGAGTCTTTAGTATTGGAGGTCGAGTATTGAGTCCTTTCATAAACAGTCTCCTTCCAAAAAAACGTTCAAGCTTTACTTTGTACTCATAATTGGCTTCGTGGTTTTGCAGAGTTTGAAGGTAAAAATAACAAGAAATTATTTTTTGTAAAATTATATTTTATTAATATATATATCTAAATTTTAGGTGAGATTGAAGATTACTTTGACGGAGAAAATGAAGATGCTACAAAGATGGCAAGTAGCTCCGGGTTATGAGATTATATTGTGTTTTCGTCTTTGATCTAGACATCTATAATAAGATTTTAATTTTGTTTGTTAAGTTATGATGTTTAGACTATTTCTTTTGATTCTATAATTTTTGAATATTTGATTATTTTTATATGACATTTTAGACTATAATATATAAATTCATATTAAATACAATTCTATAACTTAATATCTATGATTTTAATTATGTAAAAATAATCAAAATCCATAAATATAATTATACTTTTCTAAAATGATCAGAAATATAAAAAATTACATATCAAACATTATTTCTAAAATAACAAAAAATTATTGCATCTTGAATAGGGTATCCATGGGTTATCCTATATAATATAGGGTAGACTCTGGGTTTTCCCTATCAAGACTTTACCCAAACATGCTTTTATAATATCCGGTAGAAAAACAGGCATATTTGGTTTATCAACATTTTAGTATTTATTTTAATGGGCTTGGATTGGTTAAGGCCCATTATTAGTTGTCTTCATTCTTAGTCTATGATCAAAATAGGGGTGGACAAAAAAATCCGAAACAAAGAGAGTGTGCCTAACGAAATAAGAATCTGTTAAGGGCCGTTACGGATCTCAGCGGCTTCGTAGTATGGTCCTTTATAAGCTGAATCGTTGAGCTCACAATCTTTCAAGCCCTCTATTATCTTGTATCTTGTAAACTCATTTTTTTATTGGAGTTAGTGAATTTTCCAGGAATGACCCCGATGTGAGTAGATTGTGGTGCAGGCCTAAGCCAATCCTAGAACAAAAGGGGCTACAAGCCCCAAAATAAATGTGGCTAGTTATTAGAAAGGGAAAAACCACTATGGAAGAGTGTGGAACCACCCACTTCTAGTGGAATGATATTTGGATTTACCAAAAAAGCTAACTGATATAAACTTACAATTATGGCCGAATTGTTGAATAATTATATAAGGCCAAAAGCTTATGCTTCTATATCTTGACTCTAGAGCCGGCTCTGGTAGAGGTTGGACATGTAAATTTTTGTGTGTTCTTATATTACAAGTTCTTTCAGTTTTCTATATCTTGTTCATCAAATCGGAAGTGATTAAATTAGCGTTATTAGAAGTGGTTAATTCCTCAACAATTCACCATTCGATTACAAATTAAGTTGTGCTTTTATATCTATTGCTGTCAATCGATGAAATACTTCTCACAAGAAATAGGATATCAGCCATCAAATGGATTTTGCATCTCTTTGCAAGATGATTTTTAGTCAAAAATCTTAGAATTCTTAATTACTTTCATCATAATATAAGCACATCATTTTTCGTAGAATAAGTATATAGTCGATTTACTCCACAAATGCATCATGGTCGAAGTACCTCTATATCTCATCTATTAAACGTTTGAACAGAAAGAAAAGAAATTCTCATTAAACGTAAATATGGTTTACAAGCTGATTTATATTCAAAGTATCAAACCATAACAACCCTGTCTAATCAACCTATTAACCAATCTAATCATCCAAGTGACTAATGAATCACCTAGATAGACACAATAGCCTGTAATGGCACGCATTGTATCTAGACAAGTGGCCCAATCAGCATCACAAAAGGCATTGAGAAAAAAATTAGATTGAGCTGAGTAAAACAAACCTTGTCTCGGATTGGATTTCAAGTATCTGAGAACACGATGAGCATCCTGTAAGTGTATATCCGTAGGAGCAAAGATATATTGACTCAAGTTGGACTGCATAAGTGATGTATGGGCGTGTGATGGTGAGATAAAGCAAACGACCAACTAAAGTCATGTAAGGCTTTGCATCAGATAACTGAACACCATAGTCTTTATTGAGATGGATTTTTGAGTCCATTGGTGTTGAAGCGGGTTTACAACCTAGAAGTTCAACATCTGTTAACAAATTCAAAGTATACTTTCGTTGACAAACAGATATACCTTTTGAATTTTTTCTATCTCCATACCAAGAAAGAACCATAAGGCACCAAGGTCTTTAATCTTGAAATTTGCATTGAGTGAATCTTTGAAAAACTGTACATCATAGTTGGAGATGATAGCTATCATTATATCGTTAACATAGACCAAAACAGCCGTAAAATTTGTGCCATTACTCTTGACAAACAATGTATGATCAGCTGAAGATTGTATAAGACCAGCAGAGAGAAAAACCTTTGAAACACAATGATACCATTGCCTAAATGCCTGCTTAAGGCCATAGATTGATTTCCTTAATCTGCATACAGGATTGGATGGAAGTGAACCTGATTGTGATGTATATCCTTGAGGAAGACTCATGTATGTTTCCTCATCCAATTCACCATGTAGAGAGACGTTTGAAACATCCATTTGACTAAGACTCCATCCTTTAATGGTTGCTAAACTGAGAAGTAACTTGACACTTGCAAGCTTTGCAACACGTGAAAACGTATCAATGTAGTCAACACCCTCTTGTTGTGTATAGCTTTTTGCTAGAAGTATGGCTTTACATCTTTCTACTATGCCATTAGCATAATACTTGATCTTGAAAACCCATTTACAACCTACAACATTCTTCCTTGGTGGTAAGATTTAATAGTCCATGTTTTATTTGTTTCCATAGCTTGAAGTTCATCATTCGCTGCATTAGCCACTTAAGTGAAGACATGGCCTGATTAAATGATGATGCTTTTTTCTCATGGGAATATGTAAGAATGTAAGATTGATAAAGAGGATTGAGTTTAGAGTAAGAAAGTGTTGATTCAATAGGATATGGCGTTGTATGTTGTTTATGAGGTAAAGATGTTTGTGTAAGAGAACAATGGTATTCAGACAAATAACCTGGGAGTCTTGTTGTGCGTTTTGGTCTGTCTGTTATAAGTCTTGTTTATCATGTACCTGAAGAGACAGTTTCTAGAGGAATATTGGCACTAGCAAATGGTGATATATGAGTATGATGCATCCTAAATGAGTTATCAGAGGGATGAATATTTGTATCAGCCACAATATGAATAGGATCAGGCAAACTGGTTTTTAAATCACCAATAGTATCAGAATGCAAATCATCAAGAGAATCAGGAACAAAAACAAGCATAGAAGTGTCTATTGTGTCATCTATTAAAGGTGTAGTCATATGCAATATATCAGAATGAAAAACATTAGATAAAGATGTAACACAAGATTTTTTAAAAGGATATTCTGTTTCATGAACTACATTCCTAGTAATTGAGACTACATTTGTGTCTATGTACAAGAATTTATAGCCTTTAATACTTGGATATGGTTCTAGATGAAACATGAATTGGTAAAGAAATTCTCATTAAACGTATATATGATTTACAAGCTGATTTATATACAAAGTATGAAACCATAACAAACCAGCCTAACCAACCTAAAGGGAATGAGACAGTACCAGAACTTGATTTAATTGCCATGTGTCCATTACTAGTGATTGAAGCAGCTTGGTGATTCACTTCAGATGTAGGTGGCTGATTTTGAACTTGCAACTGCTGTATAAGTTGTTGTACCTGAGAAGAAGTAATGCTGGAAACATCAATAGTTTCTTGATGTTCTAAAGATATTACATTTGCAACAGCATTTGCTCTACTAAAAGTAGTTGGTTGTGCTGACTTTAAATTTCCTTGTTGATAATAATATCCATTATTTCTCTGATTTGAGTATTGTGTTCTATTCTTTGACTGAGCTAAATTATTAGGATGATTCCTATGTCTCGGGTTGGACAATTTGTCTCATTTTTCCATAGTACGTGTACATTGGTCTTTGTTTGGGTTTGAAATTTTGTTCAACTGCATCTGCATATTCTTGAGTTGGAGAATCTAAGCTACTTGAACTTTGAAAAGCCATTGCATCCATCTTATGAATTGGAGTAAACGTTTTCTGCCTTTCATCTTGTGCCAACATATTGTATACTTCATCAATTGATGAAATGGGCTTTATCATAAGGATGTGCCTTCTTGTAGATTCATATGATTCATTGAGTCCCATTAAAACATTGGTGACTCTACTTCTTTGATGTAGTTTCTCCCATTTTTCAGCTGCTGCACATTCACACTTGCCACACGTACAAGTTGGTAACTCAATAAATTTTTGATGTTCTTCCCAAAGTGTGACAAGATCAGTATAATAGGTACTTATATCCTTTGATCCTTGTTGTATCTGACTTAATCTATGTTCATTCTCATACATTCTATGTGCATTATCCTGTTTAAATCTACATATGACCATATCATTGCACCTAGACCAACTACAAGCATCTCTATGTGTATCAAGTGGTTTAGGAATCGTCCCGTCTATGAATCCCAATTTTATTTCGCACATTTAGTGCCATTCAAATCGATATGCGCCATGAATAGAAGTCAGCTCCGGATGTAAGTCGATCGGAGACTAAGACAAGGCCAGCATGATCTGAGCTGTGTTGAAACTAAGGATCGTTGTAGTGGTCCACCGATTGAGTACTATATTGTGGTATTGTTGAACCATCGGAAGAAGTGTTCTCTGCCATTTGAAGAATGTTTGTGCCGAAGTAGGAAAATGGCAACAACCCTAGGTCAAGAAAACAAAAGAAATGGAAAGAAAGATGAAGCAAAGAAGATTCAAAACGATTATGATTATGAATCTAAGAAAAACAAGAACACAATTAACAAACATCGAGCTGATTGAAGAGCTCATTTTGGTGATTAGAGGTTCGATTGAGGTGAAACGGAGCTTGGAAAAGCTGTATCGATTTGTTCCCAAGCTCAATCAAAGAAGAGAATCTTGACTTGAGTGCTTCAATGGCCGATGATAGAAGCTCTCTGATACCATATTAAACGTTTGAATAGAAAGTGTTAAGGGCATCCCCAAAAGACACTCTATAACTTCAAATTTGAAGTTTTTTCTCCTTCAAAGGGACACCTCAAAACTTAAAATTTGAAGTGCTACTTTCTCACACTTCAAATATGAAGTGTCTACTTTCTCACACTTCAAATTTGAAGTGTCACCTTTTTATTACATTTTAGTCTCTAAATTTATTTATGTAATACTTTTAAGTTGTATAATTATTATTTTGGTACCAACACTTTTATGATTTATTTTAAATGTATACTAATTTATGCATCTTATATTTAGAAACATATATTAAAGTTATACTATTAAAATATGAGAAATATCACATACCATTAATATTTTTTAAAAAACATCAAGAAAATTTAATACAAAAGAAAGCAGTAAAAAAATTATATAACACATAAATTTTACCCAAATAAAAAAATCACAACAAACTGATTAATATCCACCTAAATTTGATCCTCTACCTCCAAGATCATCAAAATATTATCGAAAAAAGGTTGGTGTAACCGAAACTTGAAGTTGCTCTTGATTTCTTTTTTGTATGATTCTTGCTTGCTCATATCGAATAAACTCACGAGTATTACTATCACTGATAGAGTCTAAAATTGTTAATAATATTTTATTTTTCGCTTTCATTTCTCTTAACGCTAATTTTTTGCTTGATTTGGCAAACGTAATTGAATTAATGAACATGCTTGATTTCAAAATTTTATATCTCGTATTTGGTGATAAAAAATAAAAAGACTCATTTGTCACTTCGAAATGCATTGATCGAGTATGAGAGCATTATGGGAATAATGCTAATAACCCATAATGCTAATAAATAATAGAGTGAATTAGCAAACTAGGTGCTTTTTTCTTTCAAATTGGGTAAATGGGTAGGTAGGGGAATGTAATTAGTGATTTAGGTGTGTTATGGGAAACAATATATAATATTGCCTATATTATCCTTTGCTTATTTAAAAAAAATAAAAAAAACAAATAATCTATAAATTAATTAAAAACAAATTACCATTTTTGAATAAAAAATGTAATGAACCGTGTGAAATTTTAGGA
>OVBE01014452.1:0-12067 GCA_900406425.1 Iberis pinnata | reverse complement strand
TGCAGCTCTCTGTTGATGATTGTAAGAAGAGTCTTATTATTAAGATTTGAGGAAAAGGAATATCCCACAGGTTTGTAAATTTATATATACCTGATGCAATTTGAAATGTGTTGCAGCATTAAGTACAGCTAAAGATGTTGGGTCGTTGTTTAAGATTGATGGTAACTTCTCGTCAACGATTNTCGGCTGTATAAGGTTCTTCTTTCAGATATTCCTACAGTATTGATAAGAACATATAAACAAAAAGCAGTTTGTTTTTAGACAGAGTATGATTGGATGAGTACCTTAACCGCAAGAACAGGATCAGTCGAGCCACGAGTACCAGCAAATGATACACATAATCCTTCCACATCAGAAAGTGTCTTAACTTTTGATATTGCTTCTTTTGGTTCCATTCCGAGTTTAATGCCAAGTATGATCTACAATTGAGAGTAACATGTGAAGCTTAGCAAACTAAGTTAAGATATTTCCCAGTGGAAAACTTTAAATTAGATGACTTACTGAAGCAAGTCGACACTCGACGACTCTGTTATTGTAATTCTTAGCAGCAGTGACGGCCTTTTGTGATTCTGCAAGAGAATGTGCAATTACAAAACTTCCACCATCAGGGAGTTTCACATCAGTTGCACGGACTGGATTGAAATCAATGAGCTCTGCAAATCCACTTTTAGCCATAATAGAGATTGCCTATTGAGATGATTAAAAAAGAAGACTCAATCAGAAACAAAGATAATAATGGTTGCAGGAGGTAGTAATATAGAAAATTATGACCTGGTCCATTCCGCCAGATTGTGTTCCAATGTGATGTTCACATTCACATGTAAGCTGTGCAAGTTCTTTCTGAAAGGAACAGAAACAGAGAGGGCTTAGCCGAGTTCAATGATCAAACAAGAGAGTTACGAAATTCCTTTTCAAGTAAATACCTTTTCAAATTTTTCACCAAATACAGCCATAATAGCAATAGTTGATGAACAAACAAATGCAGCAGAACTTGACAATCCAGAACCTAAAATCAAAGAACTCCAAAGTTAAAACTTAAAGGTATAACTGATATATCATGATGCATCATATATTGCAGAATTATACCTGTAGGAACAATTCCATCAACAATCACATCAAGTCCAACTGGTGGACCAAGTTTCACACCTTTTGACTTTGCATATTCATGGAACCCTTTGTAACTGTAAAATTTTTATAAAAAAAACCATAAGGCAACTCCATAAGAAAAAAAGCAAGAACCCTTAGATTCTAATGGACACCAAAGTTAGTGGCAGACAAAAATCCTTACGCGCATATGAAATAATGACCCCATTTGTGATTCTGCAAATCAATTTCCTACAAAATTTTGACAAAATTGATAAAGCAGTAATACTAAAAAAGAAACAAATCACAACACAACAAAGATTTATATTAAACCTGATCAGGATCAGCAGCATATGTACACATAGTATACTTATCATTAACATTTCCAATCCGAAGCTGATTTTGATCATCACGTTTCCGAATTGCAATTATTGTATCTTGACGAATCGCCATTGGTAACACTGAGTATCCTTCATAATCAATATGTTCTCCGATTAAATTCACTCTTCCTGCATTCGCACCACAACACACAAAAACCAAAATCTCCATCACTTGATCTCGTTTTCATCAATTCAATTTCTAAATCATCAAGATGAATAATCAAATAAATCAATCCACCAAAACCAAAAGCTCCATCACTTGATCTCGTTTTCATGTATTCAATTTCTAATCATCTAGATTCACTCTTACTACATTCCACAACACACAAAAACCAAAATCTCAATCACTTGATCTCGTTTTCATCTATTCAAATTCTAAATCATCTAGATGAATAATCGCATAAATCAATCCACCAAAATTCAGCAGACTTCGAGCTTGTCAAATTCCAAAATGATCAAATCCGTATCGAAAACGTTAAAGATAGTTTATACCAGGAGAGCGAGAATAGATCTGAGGAGTTGAACCGAAGACTTGGTTGAATTTTGAATTCAAAACATCAAATCGTTGTTTAGCTTCTTGAAGCTGAGATCCATCGCCGTAGATAGAATCAAGAGACGAGAAGATCGGAACTGAAACTTCTTCTTGTTTCGCCATTTTTTTGAAAATCTCCTTAAGCTCTCGATCACGTTCACGCTTAACACTCAACCTCTCTTTTAACAAATGTCACGAAATGTCTTTCACTTGTGCATAAGTACTTCCGCCGATCTAAATTTATTTATTTTTCTCTCAAATTTTTTTTTTTTTTTAGTCTGATCCAGAATCTGGAATATCAAATATCATTTTTATTTTATTTTAAATATGTGAATATCCAAAACGTGTGGATCTTCCTCAAATCTAGAACTCATCGTACTTTGATTTTGTTAAAAAGTCACATAAAAATATGATTTTGATTATAATTATTTTGATAAATTTTGTAACTATCCAGAAATGCAGGAAAAAAAAAAAAAAAAAAAAACACCTTCTAATATTTCAAATTCATAATAGCAACTAATTTGTTTATTCTTTTTAAAATAAACTCATTTGTTTGTAACTTTGATTCCATTATAAAATTTTATGATATCTGTTAATTAAGTTGTATGAATATTTAATCTATTTTCCACACAAAATTGTTGTGCAAGTTTATGAAAAAGTTATAAGGTGGTGCAGTTCTTTCCATTATATTGTAGTTGGTATATAACTATTAATGGGTCAAACAAAAGAGGATAATTACTAACAATATACTTTTTATTGGTATGTATTAATAATATACTCGAAAAAGAGAATTGACAAAATTTAAAGTTAGTATTTTGGAAGAAATGTTTTGATTCTTCTATGTTCCATTTCTTTTTATCTAGATTGTCATATTAGCTTGTATACAAATGTACTAAATGGGAATTAGATACTCTCAGTCCACCATCTTTTTTAATACAATTACTAGTATTTTACCCGCACTGCGGAATTATGATTTTTTAAAAGTTATAAAATTTAAAATTAGATATATAGTTTTATAGAAATAAAAAATAATAAATACACGGTTATAAAATTAGATACTCTCAGTCCACCATCTTTTTAATACAATTATGCAATGGCTTTCTTTCAAAGAAGTTGATGATCCGTATTTCTCATATCTATACAAAAATAAATTTATATTTATGATGATTTGGCAGATTATACATTTTCATTACTAATAGGTTTTTATTCTTTAGAATCTAATTCGATTGTTTTAGATGATTTGAATGAATTTACATGCCAAAAATATGTTCCTTTGTAGTTTCTAGTTTATTTTAACATGGGAGTTCATTATCACAAAAATTCTAAATGTTTTAAAAAATTGGAATGATATGAATTTTAGCATGTTTTAGGTAAATTATGAAGGTTAATGTAATTTTTTTTTTAAACGTCTGATATTGAGTTTAAGAAACAAGAACAGAAGCCAAACAAAGAAAGAAAATAAAAGGAGAAATTATTAAGTAGACCTCGAACAAGAACGAAACAAAGCATCTTCCTCTTGAAGACCATGAGCTAGCCAGCTAGGAACCGATCGTTGGATATACGACTAGACTCTACCATCACAGACAACACTCTTAGCAATCTTCCCTGCACACATTATCCCCTTTAACGATTTTTACAATCCTGAGATCTTCAAATGCCGAAAAGGACCTCACAATCTCTTCAACCAAATATTGGTATTTTGGCCAATCCGAAGGCCTGTGAAATGCATCAACCAGATCCGCATCTTCTAAGGCAAGAAAAAGCTTATGAGGATGGATTACACGCAAGCAATCAATTGCCCAAGCCACGCTAGAAGCAGTCGATAGGAAACGAGAAGCTTGAACATCTAAACCAGCCCTACCATGGAATAAAGTCACACCCTCATTATTTCGAAGAATCCATGATGAGCCAATATACGGTAAAGAGCTACCCCAACTACTCGCTACCGTGCACATCAAGAAATTATCGGGTAAGGGCAAAACACTAGAAAGCCTCTGGTTCAAGGATGGATGGGTCACGGATTGAGCTTCTTTTGCAGATTCTTGGGCTTGAAACCATGTTGAGGCACCTGCCTTACCATGTAAAAGAATCTTGGATCGAGAAAAAGCTTCACCTTTAAAGATAAGGTTATTTCTCCCCTTCCAAACTTCCTAAACAATCCAAGGCCATGGGTGTTTCACAAGTTCAGAAACCGACTTATCCTTAGACAAGTTCAAGAGAAAAGAAATATTAGCATATAAAGAATGAGATAAAAAGTCAGAATGATAGTGATCAAAACCAGCTTCTATCCACACTTGTCTTGCTTCCGGACAATCGAAAAGGACATGATTTACGATTTCCTCATACAATCCGCAAACCTTACAGAGAGGATGTAGCAACATGGCTTTTGAACGTAACCGGGAAGCTACTGCTATTGCTCCTTTCAAAGATTTCCAAATGAATAACTTGATTTTAGGTAAGGTCCTCAAATTCCAAATCACATGTAATAGACCATCTATAGAAGGCTGATCATACACCCTCCTCCCAAATGCATCCTCATATTGAGAAAAGGTAAACTCATAACCACTCTTGACCGTGAACGAACCAGATTTAGTAAGCCACCAATAATCCCGATCCGTTCTTGTAGGACTAGGTCGTAGGGTCACAATTCTTGCTTTATCATCAGGTGAGACCAAAGCATTTAACTCATCAATCTTCCACCTGCCCGTGATGGGACAAAAAAGATGCGAAACTTTTAGATGGACATTAACGATGGTGTTGATATTCCGGGGAGCTCGCGGTTTAGGGTAAAGAACCCAATGATCCGTCCAAACAAAAGTATCTTCACCATTCCCAAAATCGATGTAGCTAAGCCTTTCACAAGTAGATTTCGTCCATGAATAATGCTCCGCCAAGCATAAGAAGGGATTTGCCTATCTTACAAGTAGTGATGGAAGAGTGGGGAAAATACCAGTTTTTATACACCCGGGCTAAGAGACTTCCAGGCCTATCTAATATCCTCCAAGCCTGCTTTGCTAGTAAACTCTGATTGAACTTAGCCAAGTCTCTAAAGCCTAACCCTCCTTGAGATTTTAGCTTACACAATGATTCTCAGACAATCCACTAAATAGGCTTCTTCCCAATCTTTGTGTTCCACCAAAATTTCATCATAGTGCTATTCAGCTTCTTAAGAATAGACTTAGGAAGTTGGAAGCATGACATCGCATAAACTGGCAAAGCCATTGCCACCGACTTCAATAAAGTCTCTTTACCTCCTTGCGATAAAGTTTTAGCATACCATCCCTTGAATCTTTTCTGCATCTTCTCTGTTAAATATGCCAAAATATCCTTCTTTGAACCACTAAAGCATTCAGGCAGGCCTAGATAAGAACCAACACCACCCTCTTGANAATATATATACAAAAACGAAAAAAATTCTCGTCCAAAAATACGGGTTTCCACATACCAAGTCTATCTTTTAACACCAGTTTAGTTCCATCAGCTATCTTATCACCAAACATTATAGAAGACTTTTGAAAATTTATCATTTGACCCGATGCTTCCCCATATTCCTTTAGACAACTAATTATTTCATCACAATTATCCAAAGTGGCCTGGCACATAAACAGACTATCATCGGCAAAAAGTAAATGATGTATCGCTGGTCCATTTAAAGACAACTTAATACCATTTATTCTGCCTTCATATTCTGCTCGGTTTAGACGATGAACTAAGAACTCGGCACAGAGGATAAATAAAAGCGGAGAAAGCGGATCACCTTGTCGAAGACCTCTTTCTGGCTTAATAAAACCATGTTCATGACCATTAAGAAGAATAGTGTAAGAAACAGTCGATACACAAGACATTATCCAACCGACCCATTTTGCATCAAATCCCAAAACCAGTAACATATCATTCAGGAAGTTCCATTCCACTCTATCATAAGCCTTTGACATATCTGTCTTTATGGCCATATGTGATTCACGACACAAAGGATTTGTCAGAAGACCATGAACCATCTCATGAGCCAGTAAGATGTTATCAGATATCGACCGTTTAGCTACAAAAGCTCCTTGGGTAACATAAACAATATCCGGTAAAATCAGCCTAAGACGGTTACACAGAATCTTCGATAATATCTTGTAAGGCACCGAACAAAGACTAATAGGTCGTAAATCCTTCATGTTCTTTGGATCAGCCACCTTTGGAATCAACGCTATTTGCGTAAAATTCCATTCCGATGGAAAAATACCAGTATCAAAAAACCAATTCAACTCTGTAATCAACTGACCTTTGACCGTATTCCAGTACTTTTGATAAAAAATACTGGATACACCATCTGCACCAGGAGCTTTCTGAGAATCAATCTCAAACACCGCTTTCCTCACCTCTTTTTCCGAGATCTTCGCTAGCAACCTATTATTCATCGACGAAGAAACCCACGGTCTAAAGGATTCCCACATATCAAAATTGTTTTGCGGGTTTGTAGAGGAAAACAATTCCCGAAAATAATTCACAGCAATCTCCCCTTTCGATCCCTCTTCAAACATATCCACTCCATGAGAATCTTGAAGAACTTGAATCCTGTTTCTTGCTCTCTGAGACTTGACACTTGCATGAAAAAAATGAGTGTTCTTATCTCCATCGCACAACCATCGCTCCCTACTCCTTTGTTTCCAGTAAATTTCCTCTGAAAAATAAGCAGATTGAAGCTTCTGTCTCAACTCATTAAGCAACCTAAAATTAGGGAATTCCTTAGATGATTCCAAATCGATAGTCTCGCGCAATTGTTCAATCCTCGTGGCAGAATTTTGAGGGTGGGCCCTTCTCCAGCCCGAAATCCCTTTTCTACAATTCGCTAATCTGTCAAACAACTTGCAATCCACACCTAGTTCATCCCATTTGTCCGCAACAATGTTTTGAATTTCCGGTAATGATATCCATCTTTTATCCAGACTAAACTGGCCTCGTGTAACTAAAGCTTCATGACTAAACTTCAATAGTAAAGGACGATGGTCACTTTCTACTCTATCGAAATAAGAGACTTTACACCGTGGGAAAAGAGAGAACCATTTTGCATTTCCGAACCCTTTGTCTAAGTTGCATTGAATCCAAACATTGTTTCGGAAACCCGCCCAAGAGAACGAGTTACCATAGCTACCAACTTGAGACAAACGACACGTAGATATCGTTTCTCGAAAGCTCCAGAAAGATCTCTCCGGTCTAGATTGGCCGCCTAATTTTTCATGGTTGCCTAGTAAGTCGATAAAGTCACCAATGACTAACCAAGGCGACTGACAATTATCACCAATTATCTTCAGCTTTTCCCAAGAAGCAAATCTTCGATTCGTTATTGGTTCACCATAGACAAATTAATTTTTTTCCATACTCCCCAGCTTCACACTCGTATCAATATAATTTTTTGTCCGCAAACAAAACAGTCACAACATATGATTGTTTCCAAAGCAACGCTAAACCACCACTAAGCCCAACTGGTTCAATGGTGAATAAATGATCGTAACCTAAGCCATCTCATAAATTCTCCAAAACAGCAAGAGAGTTTTTTGTCTCTTGCAGGGACATAAGATCCAGAAAATGCACCCGGCGCAAATTCCGGAGATGTCGAATTGTCGGGTCGTTCCCTAATCTTCGACAATTCCAACTCAATATGCTCATTGGAACTCAGGTGGAGTGGGCGAATTCACCTGCCCACTTACCACCTTTGACTTTAATGAAGAAAGGGATCGTGAAACCACGCCATTCTTCTTAGTTGGTGACTCATCAACAATAGAAACGTCTCCAACTCTCTTCCTTTTTGGGGTCCTGGAGTCAACATATTTGGTATTCAACTCTGCTTCATCCACCTCAGAAATGTGATTATCGATCATAACCAAATCATGACCAGTAATAACATTCGGACGTCCTTCTTTCCTGGCCTTGCGAATCCACTTATTCTATTACGTTTAGATTTACTGTGGGCTGAAGTTCCGGATGAAACAAGATCCCGAGGACCCATTTCAAAAACCGTAGAACTACCCAACGAAGTAACATCAAACGTAAATATTGTAGGAGGGCCAGCTAGACCAGTCTTTTTATCATTATGGGAGACAACAATCCCACTAGATAAAATTCTCGAAATCAGGTCATGACCTTGTTCGGGGAAACCGAAAACAAGCCCTTTACCTTTATCAAGATCCTTGGTTATCACTGTTTGCATATCAGAGCTGTTTCTATTCAAGTCTTCAAAGAGTGACTGAATTCTAATCACTCGAGCACGCTTCTCATTTGGGTCTTCAACTGCAAGGTACTGCATTAGGACTTGACGTTCATCTACCGAGATAGAGTCTGGAAGCACGATTTTACCACTTGTGTTGGTGATCAGAGCCAAACTTTGAGATACATCAGTAACTGGTTGTTCTCGGGAATGCAGCACTTGACTCTTTAAAATAGGTGAAAGAGGCTGCGATTGTGGGATCGATGAGCTATCTTTTAAAGGACAAGAAACTGCATCATGCGTTAGCCGGAAGCAAGAAGAACAACGTTTCTTAATTCTTTCAAATTCATTTGAACTGTAACCAATGTACCACAAGGCAATTCAATCTCTCTTGTTTTAACAGCTGGACGTCGAACATCAAATTTCAAGAGTAGCCGAACATAATCTTTTGTGTGAGATTCAACTTCATTAAATGCTACTTCCAACACCTTGCCAATTGCGTTACCTATGTGTTTCATAGTAACAGGATTAAAAACTTCAATAGGGATATTTCGCACCCTAATCCAAGCCTCAAAGTAGCATAAATAATCTGAAAGAGGATTCGGTCTCCAGCGATCGATGGTTATCATCCAGTCATCGAATGACCATGGACCATTAGACAAGACCATAGTTAGATCTGGCTCCTTCTTAAAAATGAATTGAAAGGTTGCTTTTGAAAGGGCAATCCCTCTAACTTTCCCTAACACCCTCCATATTAATGGTATCTTCTCAATGAACCTAGTCATGTTATGTTTTGTAGGGTTTAATAATGATGCATTCCACTTGTTGAACTGGGGAAAAGCAACAGGATTTCGATAACCGGATCGGAGAATCATCATCAATAGATAAAGCATTCATGACTAATTCCAGTTGTTCTTCCATAAGTACTCTGTTAAAGCAAATCAATATGGACGCACAATAAGACGTCGTCGGAAGAGATGATCGGGAAACGAGAAGGAACGATAAGAATAGAATATTCCGATAAGAATTAGTCAGAAAAAATCCCCAGAATATCGCTCAGCTCTTAACGAGAGAGAAAAAAATCAAGCATTCGATGAAGGTTAATGTAATTTTGAACAAATTTACAATCTCAATTAAAATCATATGACTTAAATATTAATATTATAATTTAAAATAATTATACTAAAATTCGTTAAAGTTATTGGATATCACATACTTAATATAAAAATTACATACTAAACATATTTTAAATAATGATAACTCCAAAAGACTTTACAAAATCATTGTTTGAATAAAATTATATTTTTATTATATATTATGTCAAATCCTATATGTAATACACTATAAGTCAAATATCTCAAATTTTATAAGATAATCAAATAATGGTTGATCCGAACAAAATTGAACATATTAATACAAACAAAATAAATTGAAAAAAAAAATATATTTCTTCCACTGTCCACCTCTATTTTTATACTTTTTGGCATTGACACAAATAGTTTTAGATCATGTACATATATAAAAAAGTTATAAAAATATAAAAGTTGATGATAAGAGTTTCGTGCAAGTTAATAAGAGAGGATTGTTGACAAAAATAATAAAATAAAATAAAACAAAAGAAGAAGACAAAGCATGGCCACTCCCATGTGCTTCCTCATACTTTTTAGTTCACTTTCTCTGTTTTTTATTTTATTTTATTTTTATAGCATTTATGCTTTTGTCATTTCTCTTTTCTTGTCTCTTAGTCATACTCCATTGTTTTTCCTATACACTATTAAATAAAAATAAGAAAGATATTATCATAATTTTTGATGATTTATTAGTTGATTAAATCTTGTTTTTCGCACCAAAATCGTAAATTTAGTTAACAAATGTTTAAAATATTAACCGGAATTTTTAACTCTAGTGATAAAGAGATCACAATTGTGAGTTCCACCACATGAGTTCAAATTCTGGCTAATGTCAATTAACATGAAGTGAATTTCGGCAATTTTCCTGAATATCTTTGGTGACTGCAGACGGTTTGAACCTAATCGGAATTCTTCGAAACTCTGGATATCAGAATTATAAAAAAAAAATGTTTAAAGTATTCATTTTGGGGGGAGGGGCTTCAAAATTTTGAATATTGGTTTGGTTAGTTAAATTTGTTTTGCTTGGAGAACTTTAAAGATATTCATTGAAATTATTAGTATTTGGATATAAATTTAAAACAAAGTTTAATTAGCTAATAAGAAAAACTTTTCTTGTAATATAAGAAAAGAACAAAACAAATCTAAAAGAGTCATATAATAGATTACAAAAGAGGAGAAATATAAAGCTATATAGATGATTTGATTGACATATCTATATCAACATTCAATGCATTTTAATTAATGTATCACTCATTCTCTAATGCATTATCACATTCTACAACCATAATTTAAACTAACCATCATTGGTATTACTAATTAAAAATCTATCTTATATTTTATAATTAAAATTTAGACTTACTTATTTACAAAATTTCATATTATAGAAATCTATTATAAATTGAATCTCATTAATTTAGTTGGTGACAAAAAAACTCATAACTAATTTTTGTTTTTATCATCAATTAAATTAGTAGAATTTGATTCATAACAAACAAAATTTATAATACAACTACATATAGTCTAATTTCTAAAGTAAATAGTATACTTTAATCATTTCACTAATGCAAAAACAACACAAACAAAAATGTTTTTGTTTTTTTTTTTTACCTTTAGTAATTAAAAATCTAGTGGTTCGAATCTCATCTAATACAATTTGTTCATGAAAAAAGTATAGTAAAATTAATATTCTTTTATATTGAAGTACAAAAAGATACTCATAACTAATTTTTTGTTTTTATCATCAATTAAATTAGTAAAATTTGATACATAACATTTTTTTATTACAACTACATATAGTTGAATTTCTTAAATAAATGGTAGAATTCAATCATTTCACTAATGTAAAAACAACACAAACAAAAAAATGGTTTTTTTTACCTTTAGTATCTAAAAGTCTAGTAAAAATAATATTTTTTCACTTTATTGAAGTACAAATCTAGTTGTTAAATTTCTTATAGTACACATTTATAATGAAAGGAATTAAAAGTACATCAAAAGTTCCATTTTTGGTTAATCAGTCCATTTCATTTCACTTTTCACTAACTCCAATAACTTTATATCAAATTAATTAAATCATTCCACTATGGCTTAATAGGTGAAATTGATTTTTTTCTAAATTTATATATATTTAAATTAAAAACATTATCAAAAATATCATCAAAACTATGTTTATTTTAAAACTATAACGCATTTTCAAAACTTCAAAAATACTACA
Organism: Iberis pinnata; assembly: GCA_900406425.1. Taxonomy (NCBI): domain Eukaryota; kingdom Viridiplantae; phylum Streptophyta; class Magnoliopsida; order Brassicales; family Brassicaceae; genus Iberis; species Iberis pinnata. The sequence goes on along the minus strand of OVBE01014452.1, from coordinate 534 downwards.
TTTTTCTAAAAATATAAAATTTCATCTCTTCAAAACTAAAACCTAAATTCTATTTAGTGAATCCAAACATAAAATTTTAAATTCTAAATTTTTAAAATTCACTTTTTATGTTTGTGGTATTTTTAAAATATTTGAGAGTCTGTAATATTTTTAGAATTTTTTTGAATATATAGTAATTTTAGAATTTAAAATTTTGTTGACGGTGTTTCAACGAATTCTCTTTTAAATTTTAAATTTTATGGTTCGTAAATGAAGAATTTGTTAAACTCATGATCTAATAATATACATACATGTTTTATATATATGATTTTTTTTTNAAAAAAAAAAAAAGAGAGACAAATTTGAGCAAAACGACGATCTTAACCTCATCAAATCGGCGGTAGATTTGTTTCACCGGAGGTAGAGAAGCTTGAGAGAAGCTCAGCTAAAGAATTCATAGCTCTAATTTGCATCTCCAAAGCTTGAATATAATCAGTTGCTTCTTCTAAAATCACCGGTACAGATTCTTTACCACAACCAGGAACTAACCGACCA
>OVBE01014451.1:0-11402 GCA_900406425.1 Iberis pinnata | reverse complement strand
CAACTCCCCCAGACTTAGATCTTTGCTTGTCCTCAAGTAAAGCAAGATTTAATCCGGAGAAGAGGTTTGAAAAGGACCACACAGAAACTCACATAACCTCAACAACTGTTGGGCCTGGGCTTAGCAGCCCTAAAAGTCAAACCAAGATTAGGCCCAAATACACAGTAAGCCCACTAGCTGCATGCCCCATTCGACCAGGTAGAGACACCTGGCAAGGATACTGTTCACCGCACTAGGACTGAAGTGAACTAGTATAAATAGGAGAAGAGATCCATAAATGAAGGGGGTGGAGAAAAAACTAAGTAGAGGGAGAAAGTAAAAGGAGATAAGTTAATCATCGACGATCTAAGAAAAGGTAATTATATCGACGGGGTAAAAANGAGAAAGCAAAAAGAGATAAGTTAATCATCGACGATCTAAGAAAAGGTAATTATATCAACGGGGTAAAAACGAACTTGGTCAGTTGAATACCTCGTCTACAACGATTNATCACACGCTAACGAATATTAACTTTATAGACGAAGTAAAAGTCTAAGTATCTCGTCGAACGGTTAAAGGGCCACGTCATATAATTTAGTCAACGATATTTAAATATAAAAATTCTTGTCGACTAACTCAAATTACTTTGACCTCGTCCAGGAAACATTGACTTTCCAAGGACCGGTCTAACACCCGAGATAATATGTTAGTTTCCCTAAATCACTCATGTCAAATTTTGTTGACATTTTTCTCTTAAAATCGTGCACTAGTTCTAGAGAAGACCTTGTGACAAGTAAATCGTCAACATATACTGCCACTAAGAGAATTTCTTCTTTCTCACGTTTTCGATAGAGAGACGCCTCCTTTGAACACTTTATGAATTTCAATTCCGTGAGAATTCTATTAAGCTTGTAATTCCAGACTCTTGAAGCTTGCCTTAATCCGTAGAGTGCTTTGTCAAGTTTTTACACCTTTTCTTCTCTCCCTTTAACCGTAAATCCTTCAGGTTTCTTAACATACACATCTTCTTTTAACTCTCCATGTAGGAACTCTGTTTTGACATCTAAGTGGTGTATTTCCCATCCATATGAAGCTGATAAGACAATGATGTATCTAACAGTTTCAAGTCGAGCAACTGGTGCAAAGACTTCATTAAAATCAATGCCATTTTTTTGTACATATCCTTTGGCGACTAACCTTGCTTTATGTTTATTGATACTTCCATTGACATTCCTCTTGATTTTAAATAACCACTTAAGTCCGATTGCTTTAGCTCCCTTTGGCAAATATGTTAGGTGTCATGTCTTGTTCCTTTCAATTGAATCAATCTCCTTTTCACAAGCTTCAAACCATCCTCTATCTCCCTCGGTTTCATTAAAATCATATGGCTCATCGTTGCTTGTCATTAAAAGTCTCTCACCTTTAATTTCAGCCTTGAGTACATAGTCTCCTAAGTAAGATGGCTTACTTCTTTCTCTTGTTGATCTTCTAAGTGGAGATTCCACATTAGTTTCTTCAATGACTTCATCTTCTTCATTGTTATTTTCTTTTTCAACGTTTTCACCTTCTTGTTCAACGTTTTCTTCATCTTGCTCTATGTGATTCTCGTGATCATGTGTCTCATCTTGAATGCTATGATCATTGTCTTCTACATGTTCCTCTTGTACGTTCGCTATAGTAAACGTACCAGCATGAGTTGCAGTTTTTCGTTGATTTTGTTCCAGATTCATCCTCTTCTTTCATCAAAAATTACGTATCTACTTATGACAATTTTCTTCTTTGAAGGATCTAGGAGACGGTATGCCTTTGATCCATGTATTATGCCGAGATGCACAAGCGGTCGAGATCTATCATCAAGCTTTTTTAAGTTTTGGGCTTCTATTTTAGCTTATCCAATGCAACCAAAAATGCAAAGGTGATCACTGTTCAGTTTCCTTCCTTTAAAGCTCTCATATGGCGTTATTTATGTTAAGGTTCTTGTTGCAATTTGGTTGATGATATATGTTGAATGTCTTGCTGCTTCCCCCATAATATTTTCAGTACATTCATATGCTTCAAAATGCTTCGATTCATTGCTAGTAGGATGCAGTTTCTTCTTTCTACAACACTGTTTTGTTGCGGTGAATAGTTAATTGTCTCCGAAGTCCCTTTACATTACAGAAAGATTGGAATTCAAGAGACATAAACTCACCTCCTGTCAGTTTGAAAGCTCTTTACCCTCTTACCTGTCTCTTGTTCAATCTTAGTCTTGAATCTTTTGAAACTTTCAAAAGCTTCACTTTTATCCTTTAAGAGGCTCCTCCACATATACCTTGAATGATCATCGATTAGAACGAAAATGTACCTGTTTAGAGCTAGAGTTGGAGGCGTAATTGGTCCACATAAATTACTGTGAACCATCTCTAGTATCTCTTTGACGCGATATTGACTCTTTTGAGGAAAGCTTTTTCTTGGCTGTTTCCCGAGAAGACATGATGAACATAACTTGTTCTCAAATGTCATGTCCTTTAAACCGTTTACGATCTTCTTCTGTATCATCAACTTCATATTATTCGGACTAGTATGACCAAGCCGTGCATGCCATGTCGTTGCTTTGCGTATCTTCATAAGTTGTGAACACCTAGTATTTTTCATCTCTATCGTAACATTGTATAATCGATTTTTAGACCTTCTTGCCTTTACTAGGAGCTTGTTGTCACGGTCATATAACAACAAATAATCCTCTTGCATACGTATCTGACAACCGTGGTCAGTAGCTTGCCCGAGACTTATGATATTACTCTTCAAATCCGGAATAAAGTATACATCCGCCAGTACTTTTGTTTCTCCATTTTTTGTCAAGAGAAGTACCGAACCTTTTCCTTTGATATCGATAATTGAATCATCCCCGAATCTCACATTTCCAGTGATTCTTCTATCAAGGGTGTTGAAATAGATAAGATTACCTGTCATATGATTACTCGCTCCATTGTCAAGATACCATGTGTTCTCCTTGTTTTCATGAGTTTCAAATTTAGCTGGAGATACGTTCTTTTCGTTCAAGAAGACAACTTCGTGCATCATGAGTGTATCGGCTTCGCGTGTTTCATCATCATTAATATTTTTATGTGCTTCTTGTAGTTTGAGTAGTCTATCAAGACATGTTGAAGCATAGTGACCAAGTTTGTCACATCTATAACAAATAATCTTAGATTTATCTCTTTCTCCTTGTCGATACCCTATACGGCCTCTTCATCTTCCTCTATAAAGAGGACCTCCTCGTCCTCTTCTTCTTCCTTGTCCATAGTCGTTTGCTTCTTGATGTGAGTTTGAATATGAATTAGCGAACATAAGCTTTGCTTGATCTTCTATGTTCGTATCGTCTATGTTTATTCTTTCTTCGTAGGCCTTGAGTCTTCCTACAATTTCTTCGAAACTTGTTTTCTTGAGATCCAACACTTATTCAAGTGCAGCAACAACGATTATGAATTTCTTCTTAGGTAGGCTATTCAAAAATTTCTTCACTACCTTTGATTCATTGAAAATCTCTCCTAGAGCTGATGATTTAGCAACTATTTCTAAAAGCTTTCCCGAAAAGAGATCAATACTCTATGTCTCTTATCTGAAGATTATCAAACTTAGCTGTTAATGTTTGAAGTCGGCCCTCCTTAAATCTTTCTGCACCAACATGTCTTTGTTGAATTGATTCCAAAATATCTTTTGATGGCTTGTGTTCACCAAATTGTATCACAATACTTTCAGGTATAGATTGGTAAATAAGGTCTCTTGCTAGGTCGTCCTTTTCTCCTTCTTCTAATCCAGGTTCTATTGCTTCCCAGACTTTTTTCACCTTAAGAGAAGCTTTCATACGCATTGCCCAATACGTATAGTTTGTATCATTGAGCATAGGATATTGCAGGCCACTACTCTTTACTTCAGAAGATGGAACGATGTCTCCCATGTTTCAGATTATTGATTCAACTCGCTCTGATACCAATTATTGAATCAATATGTTCGAAATATGCAATATAATTTAAGAGAATAATAACGACTTTTATTAGATTAAGAAAGTAACTCAAAACTTAATCTCTCTCTCTCTCTCTCTCTTAAAACCCTAATCTCACAAGTCTCTCTTATATCTTTTCTCTACAAATCGATGCTTTTATATAAGCTTAGACAACTTCCTAAACATATTAGAAAAACACTTCCTAATTATCTTTTAGATAACTCCTAAAAAATTGGGCCATATCTTATTTATATCTTAGAATAGATACCTAACTTTTCACTTAAGTTTCCTTATATTCTTTCAAAATTATCTCAACAAGTCAATTAGAGTAATTTATTTATTTTTTCCATGGAATTTGTTCAATAAAAAATATATTGGTTTTTCTTCAACATCAGTTGTTAAATCTTATTATAAATTTAGTATTGGACAGTAAGAAATAAAGTTAATTACTTTGTCAGCAGTATAGTAGATTTGAACTAATGTGGTAACGCATAAACATCATCACCACAATAAATAAAAAGGAAAATCAAAGTTATTGAGCTGATTTATTATTAGAACCAATTGAAAATATATAAATTAAATATTAAATACATAAGTAGTTTCTTCTCAGCTATGATTGTATTATCCTCTTCTCCTCCTGTGTACCTCTTTTCTTCTCCCTACTCTCAATATTTCTTTATCTGAAAAAAAAAAAATGTCAGAAAAAAATTCTTTATCTGAATTATTGAGGAAAAGAGAGGAAGACAATCGCAAGGAAAGACTTCTTCTCAACTATGTTCCTGTTTATGTTTTGCTTCCTATTGTAAGCCTTCCATTACATACATATACTTTGGTTTTAGAGTTTTTTAATAAATAATTAACTTCAGTTTTGGCTTTTTATAGCAAGAAAAAAAAAAAAGAATAATACGTGAAAGAATGAAAAACCATATTTCACTTACAAGGAGGGAATTATCATAATGATGTGTGGATTGAGTAATTGGAATTACTTAATTGTTATATGATCCAACTTCAGGGTTTTTAAAAAAAAAAATGAAAAATGCAGTTTGGATTGGTGGCTTTAGATCCGAGAAACGCAGAATTAAAGAGTACAGAATCGCAACTAAAGAGTTTGAAGGATGAAGCTTGCATCGATGGTGTGATGGTTGACATATGGTGGGGGATAGTTGAACATGAAACCCCTAAGGTATATAATTGGGAAGCTTACAAAAAAGTGTTTAATATGATCAAGTCTTTGGGACTCAAGATCTCTACCATTATGTCTTTCCACAAGAGCACCCATAATCAAAAGAACAACTCTCTCCCTAAATGGGTTCTTGATTTGGGAGATGATATCTACTACACTGATCGCTATGGCGTCCCATACAAAAGTTGTCTTAGTCTTGGAGTTGATGATGAACCTATTTTCCCAGATCAAAATGGCCGAAAACGAACTGCCATTCAGGTAATCACTTCTATATGTTTTTAAATTTATGGCACATATTATTTATATTATATAATATCTTTGTTTCATTTTAATTCCTTTAATGGTTTTCTTCTTTCTTTTTTTGGTGTAATGTGAAATTGATTAAAACATTTAGAAAATGTTATTTACAAGAGAAGTAGATCCTTATGAGGATGGAAACAATATGAAAAAATTGTGGCTGATCCAAATAGCCTCGCTAAAAATCGTGGTTATAAAATTTTGTGGGATAAAACTAACCATGAGAAAAAGAGTGTTATTTATGGTGGTCGATAATCTTGAAGACGTGTCCAACAAAGAGACAATCCCGCTAGGCGATGGGACGACTCGTAGGCATGGAAAGAGAGGAGGCTGGTAAGATGAGACTTAAGAAGGCGTGTGAGTGTGCTTGCGGATTTTGGTTGAGAATTGTGTATCTGATCATTTTGTTCGCACCATAGGAAGTAGACGGATGATTCAAAACAGAGCTGAAGCAGGACGGTATCATGGTATTTGTGTGTCGGGAGTGAGGTGGCTAGACGATGAAGACGGTTGAGAGTGGTATGCCAATCTGGATTGGCGCGAGTCCATGTGAATGAGCCAGTATACTCCGTCCACACTGTGTAGGAGTAAAGGAAAGCAAAAAACATATGATCCCGTGTTTCATCCGGCTCCCCGCAAAGTATACACGGCCGGGTAATGCCCCACGTCCTCATTCACGAACCTGTTGATAGCTTGTCATGTAAGACCAGCCAAGTGATGAAACCGAAGCGGGGGACATATAGTGGCTGCCAGACGAACCGAGTCCAGGGAGGCTTTGGTGTTTTATTAAGGAGTTGGTTCCACGTTGATGATGCCGAGAAGGAGAGCCTGAAGAGCTTAACATCATGATGCCAATTGGGTATATTCTCACCTGCAAGCGGATCCGGAACCTGCAACGTAAAGATGAAAGTAGTTAGTGATTGTAAACAAGGTATACGCTGGCGACGAAAGTGCCAGTCGCCATGATTGGAGGCTGCTGAAACAGTGGCAGTGCATGGTATTCCTAGCTATGGCATATGAGCTTCTCCAACCTATCCAATCATCAAACCAGAAAGAAGCTGTTAGACCATTTCAGATGGTGTAACAATGAAAAGGTTGAGCTAAGGAGCGAAGGCCCATGAGTTTGCGCCAGATCCACGAGCCCATGGTAGTTGTAGGGATCTCCCAAAAATAGCGGTTATGTAAAAGGTATGACTTCGTCCAGGTGGCCTAAAGTGATTCCTTTGCAGAGAGTAAACTCCATATAAGGGAGAGACGAAAAAACCAGATATGTATCTCGGAGGCTACGAAGACCCAGTCCACCTTTGGCTTTAGGTATTGTCACAACTGACCAAGCTACCTTTGCCGAGTATGAGCCTGTCACGGTGCGTGTCCAAAGAAAGGAGGAGCACAGAGAATCAATAGTATTCAAACAGTTTATGGGTAAGGGAAAGACAGATAGGCAAATATTGGTGATGTTATGGATGACTGATTTAATAAGTTGGAGACGCCCAGCATATGACAACATTTTTGAAGACTAGGAAGGAAGCCTTGAGCGAATGCTATCCACCAAAGGTTCATAATCACATGGTTTCATTGATTTGGTTTTCAAAGGAAGTCCTAGATATCGAATTGGTAGCGCGCCTAGTGTGAAGCCATAATGTCATATATGGTTCGCCGAAGAGACAACCCGTTCACCTAAGAAAACTGAGGATTTCGTTTGGTTAATGTGTACGCCCGATAATTGACCAAAAGAAACCATAACCTAAACCAATCCGTCGAAGGAGTGGCTTGAACCATCAGTGAAGACCAAGATGTCATCAACAAAACTAAGGTGTGTTAGAACAATATCTTTACAGTGTGGATGGTAACCAATACGCGATTCGCGGGCAGCCCTGTCCAACATCATAGAGAGAACATTATTTGCCAAAACATATAAATATGGTGACAAAGCGCAGCCCTGGCGAATTCCCCTATAGCTTGGGAAGTACCTTGCAAGAGAACCATGAATAGATAGTGCGAACATAGCAGTTGATAAACAAACATAGATCAAGTGGATGAACTAAGTAGGAAAGTTCAACACGCGAAAAATGGTGGTGATAAAAATCCCAGCTTAAAGTATCAAAAGCTTTGGCTATGGAGAGCTTTAATGTACATCGTGGGGGTGGCCGATGTTTGGTGATAGTCCTTGACCAATTCAGTACCTAAAAGAACATTTTCCAGAAGGAGATGATCCTTGATAAATGCACTCTGATTCGGGGCAACAATATCCGGTAGTAGGATTTTCAACCGATTAGCAAGAATCTTGGAGATGAGCTTCTATAAGATATTACAGCAGGAGATTAGCCTATAGTCTCGGATTGTTGTGGGCAAATCTTTCTTTTGGACACGTGCAAATGTCGTGGAGTTAACACTATGCGGCCAAAATCAATACATGAAAAAAGATTGGACTGCAATAACCAAATCAGGGCCAGTAATTGACCAAGCTGCTTTGTAGAATTCCACTGGATAACCATCCGGACCGGGTGCCTTTTTAAGAGGCATCGAAAATAAGGCCTTACAGATTTCATCAGTCGTGATTGGGAATATTAGTTGAGCTTGGGCGGTCTCAGAACAGCGATAGTTGAGGAGTGATTCGATCTCATCCAATGATGAAACATGTGGTAGGGGCAGGAGATTTTGCATGAACACCCTGAAGTGAGTAATGGCTTCTTCTTGAATTCCAGCTAGTTGATTGAGTAAAAGACCCGTGTTTGTGAGAAGAGTTGTGATTTGGTTACGGGAATTGCGAGCTTTGGTTGAACGATGGAAGAACGATGTATTTCTATCGCCATGTTGGAGCCAAGTTATTCTTGATTTTTGACGGTAGAGCTATTCTTCAAGATTCGAGAGACGATACCATTCATTAGTTGCAGCTTGGACATTTTGGAAGGAGATTGGATCAAGTAAGGATAAAGCAGCTTGCTGGCATAATTGCAGGTGAGCCAAGGCATTACACGTGGCAGCGGTTAGATCAGCAAACGCGGATCTGTTGAGCTGTTTGAGAGAGTATTTGAGCACTTTTAACTTCCAGTGGAAATTATGGATTGCAAGTCGAAAGTGACATAGTGGTGGAGAAGAGGACCAAGACTCATTGAAAACTTGAAGGAAATCAGGATGTTGATGCCAGGTGTTAAAATATTTGAACGGTCGAGGTTTATGAGTTGGAGGAGTACCAGGCTGGGACAAGACGATATGAATGCGTGCATGGTCAGAGATTCCTGAAGCTTCAAATCTGGCTTGAGACAAGGGAAACACCTGTGAGCCGGCCGAGTTTATGAAGACTCGATCAAGTTTTTCACTAATTGGAGCAGCAGAACGACAGAACGACTGTTTGTCCAAATGAAAAACGGACCAGACGTGGTCATATCTTGTAGATCACAAAGATGAACGCAATGCTGAAAATCCGCCATACTTCTCTATCTAGACGGAGTCAAAAATCCTAAAGAATGGTCAGAGGAAGCAAGAATCTCATTGTAATCCCCTATAAGGATCCAAGGGCTATGAGCAATATTGCTAGACGTGGAGATGACATAAGTCCAGAGATGAGAACGTTCAGCCATGAAATTGGAAGCGTAGACACTAGTAACGTATCAAGACTGCCCTATAGGCAATGTTAGATGAGCAGTATTATGCTGAGAAAAGGAGCGTAGGACGGCGCAAGTAACTGCAGGGTGCCAAAAAGACCATATACGGCCGAGGCGATGGTGGGAGTAGTTGTGAGCTAAACCCCAACCCGTAGCCATATGTTGGGCAAAAACTATATGATGATCAAAAGAAACTCTTGTTTCCAAGAGACAACCAAAACAAAAATCTGAAGTCTGAATCCAGCTTTTAATATCATTGTACTTGCAGGACTTGTTAAAGCCCCTGACATTCAATGCAAAACCTGATATTTTCATTGACGCTTCCGTGAGGAAACTTTAGGATGTTTAGGTTGTGGACCAGCTAGGTTGACATTGGTACGCTTGACAAGAGGCTTGGCTTTTGGCTTGGCCTTTGGACGATGAGATGTGGACGTGTTTACAATATCAGGATGCCCCTCATCCTCAGAAATCTGACCTTCCTCTTTATCCTCTTCTATTAAATCCTCACCAATGTTGGTTAATATAGTTATGCGAGATGGAGAAATATCTTGGGGACTATTGTGTATCTGTTCTTGTAGAATTGGAGACACTGGTGAGCGGCCAGAAGGGACAGTTTTCCATTCTTGAGATGGCAGTGAAGTTTCGGCACTACCCAAATCTGTTGGGAGTTCATTAGATGAGTGTGCAGCGGGAGCTTGGGTCGTAGGTAGTTCAATCCGTTTGTCCAGGTCCTGGGGAGGAGAGGCTGGTTCGTCTGCAGGAAAAGAAGAAATCGCAGCATCTTTTGCGGTAGGTGCGGCCGGGAAAGTGACAGTTTCTAACTCAGTTGTAGCTTTTATACACGTTGATAACTTATGGCCCCACTGCATATAACCAGAGAACTGAAGAGGGAGCCATGGATAGGAGACTGTAACTGTTACATCAAGATCCTGAAGATGGATTTAATGTGGTATTGGCTTGTCTAGATTGACAATAGCAAGAACCTTTGCCACATCAAGTCTCGTACACCTTTCCGTATTATGATGGAGCTTATGTGACTTGCCAACGATATCTCCCAGAAACCTGAGTCCTTTAGATGAGCGAATCCGGAACATGTTGGAAATCCATCCAAAGCGGCATGGATGACAAATCAGGCTTGGCCAAGGCTTGTGAAGGAGACCATTTCTGCAGAACAAAAAAGAGAGTAAGCAATATGCGAATATTTGCGGCGAGTTACACGAGAACGCATTTCAGCAGAGTCAATGCAAAAAAATAATTATATCAGAATGGATAAACTATACATCAATTCGTAAGTTTTTTTGCCGAATTTTGCAAATATGGTTGACTGTGGCATGGATTTTCCCGATATGGGGGGGCGTCTCCAATGAAGTATCCCGTGGCATTTAAATTTTCTATATTGAATATATTTTCCCCGGTTTTCTTCACACTTTTATAAAAACTTATTAATTTTTTTTGTCAAAATTTAAAATTATGTTGTACTCTTAAAAGTAAAATGACTATTGATATTTTTCATTAAGTTGAAGCTAATTTAGAATTTAATTGCAAAATTTGCAATGAAAATCTAAAATAATACTTAATTTAAAACAAAACAAATTTTTAAAAGGATAACTAATTTGAAATGGAAAGAATATTTTTTTTACTAGTTGTTAAAATTTTAAGAACATGTGTCTTGTGTAATTTATTTTTAATTTTTCATTAGTTATAAGTCTATATGACCCTAACATAACCTGGCCCATTTTGATGTCGAGATTTTAAATACCCTATTAGAAGGTAGAAGTCTTGAAGAGTTGAAGAGATAACCCAATAGCTACTCTATCATGTCTAAGGTCATGAGTACCTTATCTAAGATATAAGTATTAGTTTTTATTATTTCATAAAAATATTAATATGTCTACTTTTTTGTGTGAAAAAACTAAATTTTATATTTTATATCAATACAAATAATTGATGTTAATGTTGCATGTAACTGATATTAATATATACCATTTATAAAAAATGATGTTATATACTACATAGCTTTATAACTTTATAAAACTGATGTCAAAATTTGTTTCAATTATAATAATTAATGTTGAAATTTATGTCACCTGCACATATTCGATTTAAAATTTAGTGTCATTTTCTAAAGTAGTGTCATTTTCAATAAATTATATAATTTATATTAATTAAATAATTTAAATATTTAGATTTTTTTATTAATTACTAGCTATTTAAAATTATTTCAATAATATAGGGATGAGAAAAACAACCGTAACCGAAAAAACTAAATCGAACCGAACCGTAATTAAGTGATTGGGTTCGGTTTGGGTTTTTACTTAAGAACCCTTTACGTTAGGATAATAGAAATATTTCG
>OVBE01014450.1:0-12070 GCA_900406425.1 Iberis pinnata | reverse complement strand
TAATTAAACTTAGGAATTTGCTAGACTTAGGATTAGCAAATCCGTGTTTATCAGAGAGCATGGACACGTTCAACATTCCACACACCAGAGACTTAGGGTTTTTAGATTTTTATTTTTTTCTTAGAGAGTTGCGACTCGATTAGGCTGTTCACAGTTTTTGCTGTTAGTTCTAGGATATTCGCCGGTTGTTCTTACGGTGGGAACTGCTGCCTGATTGTAAAACGCTCACTAGAATCAGAACAAGAAACCTCTTTTTGCCCTATTTCGTATTCTTTTATTTTGTACTCCTTCATTTGTGTTCATACTCTGATCTTATTCGTGTTTGATTCACAGAAATTCGGGATCTCTGGAATATTAGAGTTCACTCTGATTTTCTGTAACTAACAGAAATCGATAGTGTGAATCTCGGTTCTCACACTATTAATGAGTCTATTTCCCTTAGTGATGATGTTTCAGGTTATACCATGATGTTAGATTCTTGTAGGAGGATTGAGGAGATGACCGACTATGTGAAACTAGGGGAGATAGCTGCCAAGTCTCCACCTAAACTGTATTTTGTGCCACTTACTGATCCATGGAGTGAGCTGAAAGCTCCAAAGCTGGAACTCAAACCCCTCCCAGCACGGCTAAGGTACGCGTTTCTAGGTCCTAATTCTACATAGCCTATAATAGTGAATGTTGACTTGAATAACGTAGAGACCGCCTTACTTTTTTCTAAACTAAGAGAGTATCATAGAGCTCTAAGTTACACCTTAGATGATATCACAAGGATTTCACCAAACTTATGCATGCATAGGATACATCTAGAAGATGAATCTAAGACTTATATGGAACATCATAGAAGGTTAAATCCTAACCTGAAGGATGTTGTTAAGAAAGAAATAATGAAACTTCTAGATGCAAGAATTATTTACCCTATTTCTGATAGTAATTGGGTTAGTCTCGTGCATGTAGTTCCTAAGAAAGGGGGATAACAATTTCTAAGAATGAGAATGATGAGTTGATTCCAACTAGAACTATTATAGGTCATAGGATGTGTATTGATTACAGGAAATTGAATGCTGCAACTCGCAAAGATCATTTTTCTTTACCTTTTATTGATCAGATGCTTGAGAGGATGGCTAATGACCCTTATTATTGTTTCCTAGATGGTATTCAGGTTTCTTTCATATTCTGATTCAACCAGATGATTAGGAGAAGACGACATTCACATGTCCATTTGGAATATATTCTTATCGCAAGCTGCCTTTTGGACTGTGTAATGCCCCAACTACCTTTCAGCGATGCATGATGTCCATCTTTATTGACCTTGTTGAAGACATCATGGAAGTATTCATGAAAGATTTCTCTGACTATGGATCTTCCTTCTATNCTCGCAAAGATCATTTTTCTTTACCTTTTATTGATCAGATGCTTGAGAGGATGGCTAATGACCCTTATTATTGTTTCCTAGATGGTATTCAGGTTTCTTTCATATTCTGATTCAACCAGATGATTAGGAGAAGACGACATTCACATGTCCATTTGGAATATATTCTTATCGCAAGCTGCCTTTTGGACTGTGTAATGCCCCAACTACCTTTCAGCGATGCATGATGTCCATCTTTATTGACCTTGTTGAAGACATCATGGAAGTATTCATGAAAGATTTCTCTGACTATGGATCTTCCTTCTATTTATGTCTTGCTAACTTATGTAGGGTTCTTCAGAGATGTGAGGAGAAACATCTAGTGTTGAACTGGGAGTAGTGCCATTTCATGGTGACTAATGGGATCGTGTTAGGACGCAAGGTTTATGAGAAAGGTATTGAGGTTGGNTTTATGTCTTGCTAACTTATGTAGGGTTCTTCAGAGATGTGAGGAGAAACATCTAGTGTTGAACTGGGAGTAGTGCCATTTCATGGTGACTAATGGGATCGTGTTAGGACGCAAGGTTTATGAGAAAGGTATTGAGGTTGGTAAAGCTAAGATTGAGGTAATGACTAACTTGCAGGCACCCAAATGCATCAAGGATATTCACAGCTTTTTAGGTCATGCATGTTTTACAGGAGGTTCATTCAGGACTTCTTACAGATTTCTAGACCTCTTACAAAGCTGTTATGCAAGGATGTCAAGTTTGAATGGGACAATGATTGCCAATCCGCATTTCTAGCGATCAAAGGAGCTTTGGTAAGTGCTCCAATTGTCTAACCACCAGATTGGGAATTACCTTTTGAAGTATATGTGATGCAAGTGATTACGCTGTGGGAGTTGTTCTTGGACAGCGGAAAAATAAGAAACTCCATGTCATTTACTAGCCTCTAGGACTCTTGATTTAGCTCAACGCAATTATGCAACAACCGAGAAAGAGCTCCTAGCGATTGTCTTTGCTTTTGATAAGTTCATATCCTACTTAGTGGGATTCAAAGTAGTAGTCCACATCGATCATGCGGCGTTGCGGTATCTTATTTCTAAAAAGGATGCTAAACCCAGATTACTACGTTAAATCTTTCTTTTGCAGGAATTTTACTTAGAGATCAAAGACAAGTGAGGCACCAAGAACGAAGTTGCAGATCCCCTATCCTGACTCACAGTCGAAGAGGATGTTCCCATTGATGACTCTTTTCCGGAGGAATGCATTTGTGCTATCACAGAGGATGAAAACATTTATATACCTAGACCCATAAGACTGATTTGATTACTTATTGGTTTCACGATTTTGCTAACTATTTAGTTGCTGACGTTGAACCACAGGACTTTTCAGGTTACCGAGAGAAGAAGTTCTTAAGGGATGTCAGACATTACTACTGGGATGAACGGTACCTTTACAAGCTTTGTAAATTGGTATGTTCCGAAAATATCTGCTTGAGGAGGAGATTCATAATGTTTTGTACCATTGTCATGGTTCAGATTATGCTGGTCACTTTGCTACATTCAAGACGGTTTCTAAGGTACTCCAAGTAAGCTTCTAGTGGCCCATTATGTTAAGAGATGCTCATAACTTCATCTCTCATTGCGATTCTTGCCAAGGACAAGGGAACATCTCAAAGCGAAATGAGATGCCACATAACTTCATTCTTGAAGTAGAAGTTTTTGATGTGTGGGGAATTGACTTCATGGGTCATTTCCCTATTTCTCATAACAACATTTATATTCTAGTTGTTGTTTATTATGTTTCTAAGTGGGTTGAAGCAATTGCTAGCCCCACTAATAATGCAAAAGTTGTGCTAAAGATGTTTAAGTCTGTGATTTTCCCCAGGTTTGGAATTCCTAGAGTAGTTATCAGCGATGATGGCACTCACTTCATCAATATAGTCTTTGATGGTTTTCTCAAGAAGCATGGGGTGAAGCATAAAGTCGCAACACCTTATCACCGTCAGACTAGTGGACAAGTAGAGGTTTCTAATAGGGAAATCAAAGCTACCTGCAGAAAAAGGTAAATGGATCTAGAAAAGATTGGTCTTTGAAGCTAGATGATGCTCTTTGAGCTTACAGAACATCATTCAAGACCCTCGTGGGTACTACTCCTTTTAACTTTGTCCATGGTAAAGCTTGTCACTTACCTGTAGAAATGGAGCACAAAGCTGCATGGGCTGTCAAGTTGCTGAACTTCGACATAAAGATCACAGCAGAAAGGCGTCTCATTCAACTCCATGAGATTGAAGATATTCGACACATAGCATATGAAAAATCCAAGATTTACAAGGAAAGGACTAAAGTTGCACATGACAAGAAAATCATTCCAAGAGACTTTCAACCGGGTGATCAAGTATTTCTCTACAACACTAGATTGAAATTATTCCCTGGAAAATTGAAATCTAGGTGATTTAGACCGTTTGTCATCAGAGAGGTAAGACCATATGGTGCGGTTGTACTCAGCAATCGCCAAGGTAATGATTTTGTTGTAAATGGTCAAAGGCTTAAGCATTATCTAGCTACTTCAGGAACCTGAGATTTCTCTAGTTGATCCAACCTCGGTTTAGAGGTAAGTACCGTCAAGCTATTGACGTTAACAAAGCGTTAAGTGGGAAGCAACCCATTATCTGGTGTTTTCAATTTATTAGATCTTAGTTTTGAGTTAGTTTAGATTTTCGATTATTAATTTTTAATATTTAGTTTTAAATTCAAAGTATTTCAAGAAGATCAGGAAATGGAAATTTGGTTGAATGTTCACATCGATCGATTCGTCTATGGATCGATCGATCCCTAAAAAATGTCATTCACGCATAATGGTAGATCGATCAATCCATCTATGGATGGATTGATTCAATCAACCAGATCATCCGTGCAAAAAGATCGACCGATCTGTCTATGGATCGATCGATTCATCGAAGTCCAGAATCAGCAGAAAAATGGATCGATCGATCCAAACGTTCTGGGGATTTACGTAAAAAGGGAGGGATCGATCCCTCGTCCAGGTAAGTCGAAATTCACTTAAATTAAACCAGATATCAGGAACTAAACCGGATTTCACTTAATTTTAATCGACTTCTTCATCTCCCTCACATCTAAATCGATCCAAACACCCTTTTTCACCATTTTTCTCCAAAACTTTTCAAAATCTCCACTTCTCTATCTCTTTCAATTCTCAATCGATTTGTGCGCTTTTGGACTCTGTTCCACTTCATTTTCAAAGCGTAAAATGATTCTCTCACTTTCATTTTGATTCAAGCAAGGTATGTAACCCTAACTCTCTCTTTTTGATTCGAAAATTAGGGTTCATTAAGGGTTTTTAAATTTTGTCGAATTGGAATGATGGAATTAGTGATATATGTGCTTATATACTCTTATTTATGGTTAATTGATAAATGCATATGGATTTTGGATGAGTTATGTTGAGATTGAGAAATTTTGATTTTGGGTTTGAAATTTTGGTAGGGATTTCGGGTTTGGTAATTCTAGGATTGTTTCATGGATTTGTTGTGCTTAAATAAGATAGGAGAATGGTTTAGCAAGTAAGTTTGGATTGTTAGTTGTGTTGGTTTGGAATTTCATGAATTTTATTTGCAATTTCTATGTTTATGTAGTGTGAATTTTATTCTTGGAATGGTTGTTCATTTGATTCTTGCTAATTTGATATTGGTAATACTCAAATCATTGTCCACCATCCTTCATGATTAATTGACAATTTCATTAGAATTGCTTTTAGATTTTTGGAATTTTCTTGTGTCTTGGTTCTTTGAAGTATCTTGATTCTTGCTAATGGTTTACGTTAGTATTGCTTGGTCATTTTCATAACCATTTCATCATTTTTTTATGAGTTGATTAAGTCACTAACTTGAATCTTAAGTTCTGATTATTTCCAGGATGGAGTCTTGGGATTCCGATCAACTTTCCACTCCAGAGGATGAACAACAAATAGCCACGGGCCGAGCAACACGCTCGAGAACTGCAAAACAACCTCAACCGCAGAGAACTCGCTCAGCCTCAACTGCCCCACCTCAGACCAAGAAGCGAGCAACCACAAAGTAAAAAGGGAAATACATAGCTAGTAGCACCGTAAACGACGAGGAGGACAAAGAAGAAGAACCAGTTATTGATTTGAAGTATCAGTAGAAGCCTTGGCCTCGCATACCAAAGGCGCGGTTGACCAACTGCCGACTTAATTTGGTGGTCTCCCAACTCAAGAGCAACAAGGGTTGGAAGGAGCGGAAATTCACCACCGAGTGGGATTAGTTTGATTCTATGTTCTACAACGCTCTTTTGAAGAGCCATATGGATCCCACTCGATTTGCAAATCATGCAGCTTTGATCTTACTAGGAGTGGATGAGTACATTAGTGGTATCTTCTCTCGGATGGGTCTCGGGACCTTTCCCTTCTAAGCTTACCCGTTGTATCCTGATCTAGCGAGGCAGTTCTTAGCTTCATTCCGCATCTACAGCCCTGGTTCAGATCCACAGAACCCCTTTATCGCAAAGACTGAGGTACAATTCTTTTGCCTTGATCGTTTTATAGGATATCGATGGCTGAATTTGGACCCATATTCGGGTTCCGATCGGAAGGGCATCTTTTAGAGTTGCCGAACTTCTACTCCTATAGCGATTTATGGGATGTGATAGTGCATGGAGGATATAAGTCTCGGGCTACAAAGCTCATTGGCATTCACAGCCATGTGATCCGCATAGCCTTGAAGGTTTTGGGATGCACTTTCTCTGGTAAGTCGGAGTCAACAACGATCAGTTCTTAGGAGCTTGAGCTCCTCCACTATGCACTATGCCATTTCACAATGATGTGCTATGAGATTGACCAGGATCGAGTTCAGCATGATGCTAATTTGGGATGGGTTTTCGCCAAGATTTTAGCTAGCCGAAAGATGGATGCGTTGAGACGTCCGGCTCGAGTAGAGGTGATGGGTAGTTTAGCTACCCCGATTTTACAACATGTTGGGATCCCACTAGAGCTGTATTCTCAGTCAAAGTAAACAAGCTGAGTTGATTGGCCTTATCTTTTTTCTACAAAGTGGTTTGGGAACCCAACGATCTACAGGTTTCAAAATGAAGGAGAACATGTGTGCAAGGTCGACTTGCCCAAGCAGGAGATCACCAGCCTCACTTCTCTAGTCAACATTCGCTTTCTACCGGGATCTGAGCACCTACATGGCGCACCCGCACCTGTTCCTGATGCTCTGTAGCTTCCTAGAGGTCAGGCTCGATGTTAGAGACCCGCTCAAAGGTAGAGACGCCAGCGAGACCGTAGTTCAGAGGACGATTCGCCTATCTTACCTAAGCAATTCAACGAGTTTGACTTGTCACCTCGATGTCCTGATTTCACCAATTTTGAGACGATCAGAGGGACTGCAGATGCTACAAAGCATACTCACAGCATGGTCCAGAGGATGTGGAGCGCAATAGCTGATAGGTTAAGAATTTAACCCTAACTAATACTGCAGAGAACAGTTCAAAGAAGTATAGCAAGGTATTGAATCCACAAAGACCAGAAATATGCACGTTCAGTTTAAAACTTCGAATATGGCTAAAGTGAGAATAATAGATTTGATTGTAATCAAAACGGTAACTGAAAACGGTTTAAAAATTATAATAATAAAACGCTAGGTAATAAGGAAATTTGTAGGTATTCAGGTTTAAGTCAAGTTAACATGCATGATTTAGATTGAAAATAGTTCTCAACATGAAAGACGAATGTAGTTTAATCTTNTCAATCTAATTCAAGCATTGAGAACAAATCTAGACTAAGAACCTAAAAAAATCCAATCCTACAAAGTTAGACCTAACATTCAAACCAGGTTTCCTTAGGAAACCCTAAAATCTAACTAGTGAACTACTCAGACATTGCAAAGCATAAACAATACAAAATCAGAGAAAAACATATAATTAAAATAAATATAGATATATAGAGAGGTTCATAAATCTTCTCCCAAATACAGAGTTTCAAAATCTCTTTTCCTCAGTAATTCTCTCAAGAAATAAAATAAATCTTAGGTTCTAAAGGCCTAAAACACCTTGTATTTATAGGCTAAAAAAGTAAAATAATAAATAAGGAAAACTTGGATAGGCTTGAGGACTTGATTTGCGAAATTGGAAAACTTCAATCTTTTCTCGGGTGTTGTGCTCGATCAAGCAAGGGTTTGCTCGATCGAGCAACTCACAAAATTTCTTGATATCTCTTTTCTGCCCGATCGATCTCCATCTCCGGATTTTTCCAGGAGATTTTACTCGATCGTGCAACTCATCAACCATCGGCTCGATTAGTCTAAATCATGCTCGATCGAGCACTTCTTCTGGAACTTCTGAAAAAGTCTAAATCATGCTCGATCGAGCACTTCTTCTTGAACTTCTCAAAACTTCTGAAATGCATCGTTTTGCTCTGACTCGACCCGAACACCTAGAATATTGAAATTCCACCAAATATGCAACGAAAAAACTCGGAATAATGCAGAATAGCAAAAATAAATGCCCACTATTATGCATTAAAACTGAGTAATATCAATATCCAAGATACGACGTCTAGCATGTTTCAAAGCACCTCGGGATTGCAGCTATGATGAGGAGGAGCCTTTTGATTGGAGATAGAGAAGGAGGCAGTTCAGGACAGATCAGACTTATTGGACTTCACATTATCATTATCTTTTTCTTTTTCACTTTGGACTCATGTACTTTTATTTCATTTTCATGTTTTCAGACTTATGTTCTATTCAGGTCATTGATCCTTCTTCTGGATTTATGTTCACACCGGGATAGTGTCAAATAAGTCTGGGGGAGTGTATATGATGCTATTAACGTTATTTTGATGTTTTGTCTATTTTGATGAAATTTTTAAAATTTTTGTTTTGGTTTTTATATGAGTCAAAGGAATGATGATCGAAATCCATGGTGACTACTAACCTAGTGTGAGTTTGTTATCATTTCTCTACTCGACTACTGACTTAGATTAACTGTCACATTTAGGACTGGAACCCCACTGACTGATTAATATGCTTTTGAAAGTTCTAGTCTTTTGGATTGTTCATGATTTGATGTTAGCTCTACTTTGTTATGACTTACATTGACCTTAAATTCTCATATCTATGGTGCTAAGATACATTGAGCTATGTGTTTTTGTCTTCAACCCTCTGTAAAACCAACAGTTATTTCAGTACGATTTCGATTCCCTTCTCCTTCCCTTCGAAAAAACGGTATAGAAAAAGGATTCAAAGCGTGATCTAGAAATCCGTAGTCAATCCTAGAAAAACCGTCGACTAAAAAAAAGAGAAGAAGAAACAGTAAAAAAGAAAAGAAAAACTGATGAATAAAAGAATTGAGAAAATGAGAAGGAAAGGACGGATCCGAAGTGGTTCGATGCTCGAATTGGTATGGGGATCATGAGTGACGGATACTCTAGAGAGTTGATTGATACCCCATAGGTAAGAACGCGTATTTTTGAACTTAATTGAATCTAATGAGCTGGTTGATATGACTTGATAGTTTGATTGATTAGGATTTAGAGTAGGAAGCATGTTGTTAAGTTAGGTGGTGGTAAATAGTTTATTTGCAATAACTGTCTAGGATTACTGTATTTTGGTTTTTGATGTTTGAACTTGGTGTTTCTGAGATTTTAAGAGTTCCTGTGTGGTCCGGTTTTCAAACCTCTTATCTAGATTTGGTTTTTCTTTACTTGAAGACAAGCAAAGATCTAAGTCTGGGGGAGTTGGTATTACTCAGTTTTAATGCTTTATAGTGGGTATATATACTTACTATTTGGCATTATCCGAGTGTTTTCCTTATGTTTTAGCATGTTTTCAGGATTCTAGGTGTTTGGGATGTTCTGGAGCGAAAAGGATGATTTTCAGAAGAATTCAGGTGCAAATGGACTAAATGAAGAAGGAAGGTTCGATCCAGGCTGAAACATGATCAATCTAGGCTGAATCATGATCGATCCAGACTTGCAAATATGAAGGGATCGATTGATTGAAGCTCTTGGAGAACTTACAGAAATTCAGATCGATCGATCCAACTTGGATCGATCGATCCCCTTTGAAGCACAGATCGATCGATCCTTCAATGGATCGATCGATCCATTTACATGAACAAGAGTGAATTCAAGCAAAAAGACGCATTCATCCTCAAGACTTATTATTAGTTTTTCTTATTGGGTTTTTATTTTCCTTTTATATGGAGACTATAAAAGCCTTTTCGCTTATTATGTTAGAGAGAATCGATTATTAGTTTTTACAAAGCTTTACAGAGAGACAAATATCATCCTTGTGTTTTTGGAGAATATTTCTAAACTCTGTCTTTTAATTTATACCATTTGGTTTTTTGAGTTCTGCAATGTTTACTCTTTCTATGATTTATGTCTTTATTATCATGTCTGAGTAGTTTACTTGTTAGGTTTTATGATTTCCTAGGAAAACCAAGTTAATTGTTAAGGGTTTGTAGAATGGATTGAGATTGTTAGGTTCTCAGTCTAGATTTGTTCCTATTGCATGAATTAGAGTAGCTAACTAGTTCGTTGATCATAGAATTATAAACTCAAAGGGATTTGGTTTAGAATTCTGATATAGTCTAGATGAATAAGTGCCTTTACTTGCGGGAGTATTATCTTAGGGGCTTATGAACATATCAAATCTGAATTGAAATACATGTTTAAATCATCTAAATACGGCGGGAGTTTGTCTCTAGTAATTTAAACATAGGGATCTAATACTTCGAGAGAAGATTAGTCCATTGTTGTCTTTTGAGTTGGGAACTATTTTCAAAGAAAATCTTGCATATTAACTTTGACTTTTAACCTGAATACCTATGGATTTCCCTATCGCCTAGCGTTTTCGTTATTCATTTACAACCGTTTTTAATTTATCATTATTTCTATATTAAAATCACAATCATCATTTAAATATGTTCTTAGCTTAATTCGATTTTCAACTAAGAGTCATACATTCTTGGTCTCTGTGGATTCGATCTCTCATATACTATTGTGTTTGCTATGCACTTGCAATGAATATATTTGGGTTAAAACATGAGTATATCAATGAAGGAGTTTATTGACTCTCCTTTAATGAATTCACTCTATTGTATAGATATTTGTATTGAACAAGTTACTATCTTAGGTATTTCTATGGGCATCCTGTGAAGCAGTATAAAAATTATATGTGGAGATCATTACTTCATATATTTGAAGTTTGACTCCTTTAGGATAAGCCACAAACCTTGGGTAATTTTAATAAAATCAAATCAAATTCAAAGAAACATAGAGGTCCTTTGTGTGACGAGTCAACTTTTGTTTAGAACCATGCTTAATCTCTTTGGTCTTCAATACATACACACTTTTCAAAATGTTATAATATATAGCGAGCAACAATATTCGATCTCTAGCCTGGTAGCAAAGCAGCAGAGATGACAACCACTAGCCACTGTGGAGGTAGTTGGAGTGGGCAAATTTTTAATTATATAGTTAAGATGAGGATTGGTAGTCATGACCAAACTTGATTGGATGAATTTTTTCCCCGAAACATATGTAAAAATTCTTGAATGGAATGGATCATATATCATGAGCCTTTATTGCTCTGTACTTGTACTAGGACTAGGAAATGTAAATGTCACATGCTATTTTACTATGATAATTTGTTCAATTTCGGTAGAAGAAAATAATTTGCATTAACTCTTATTCTAGTGAATAGATTGATTTATATTATAATAACAATAGTGTTGTTGTATGCTCTTACATAAAATAAAATTCATGTGACAAGATAATGATGGATAAGGGTTGGCTATATGTAATTTGATATTTCAAACTAAAGTATGTTAGTGAAATAAGTAGTTTTAAGAAGCTATTATGTGTGATGCTCCAACTTATTATGATATTGGTAATCGGGAGGTTCAAAGTGATGCAGATCAACAACCACATCGATTACAAGTCCTATATGAAATAGGCTCTGTGCCTCCCAAATATTATGGTACCAAAATAAAGTCCATTTGGATTGTAGTATAAGAAGAAACAACTATCAATAGAGAAAAGAATGATGGTCCATTTCACACAAAAGGGCAGGTGGGCACCCCTAAACCATCACATGACATGAGACTTTTGCCCACCTAAACCATCACATGACATGAGACTTCAACATTAGAATTTTCAGGATATGAAAAATTATTTGACAATTCAACATCTTGAAAGCATAATAACATTTTATACTCACAATTTTATTTTCCTCATAGAAACTAAGAATGGAGATAATTGTGTTTATAGTTTCATATGTTGGAGTATGATCATCATTTTGTTTGCTCTCCCTCGGGGCACATTGGATTTAGAAATTTTTTGGATGAGGGAGTTCATTAAGTCTCCTTCAATGAACCTTCACTCTATTGTATAGATATTTGTACTAAAGATGTAAATACAAGTTACTATCTGATGTGATCCTAGGTGTGAGGATCAAGTCCCTGGATGCTTCTCCAATGGTTGTGATGTTAATGAAACGAAAATANGGAAATCACAAAACAATTAAAACAAGAGGCTCTCATGCAAGTTTAAATCAAGTCTGACTTTAAAAAAGAAAATAACATAAAAATGGACAGAAATGGGCTTTAGTATCATCAAGAGGTTTTTGTATAAGTGTTGTGAACAAGCCTCATTAAAAACCTTGTTTGGAAAACCCAAT
>OVBE01014449.1:0-12070 GCA_900406425.1 Iberis pinnata | reverse complement strand
AAGTGTAAATAAAAGATAACTTTATTAGAAAATGTGTTTGATTACAATATTCTCTTATGTGTTACAAGTCTACTCTCAAGAATACTAAATTTTTACAAAAGTTTTTCCGTCCGCCCTCCGGACCTCTACCTAGAACTCTTATACGACCCTCTCCCACGGCGCTCCTTTGTCAGATCCCCTTTAATGCGTTTTTAATGCCCTTGATCTGCCGTTACCCCTTTCAAACTCCTCGTAACAGCCGGCTTACCCGCTTCTCTGGAGCCCCGCGAACTGGGCTTCGCAGCACACTAAGACGATCCGCATTGAGTTCTGCTCGTGATGGGCTTTGCCGGCCCATTATCCATTTCTTCCTCTCGCGGGCCTTGAATAGCCTGTTATGCATTGAGCCCTCTCCACTCACCATGGACTCCGCATCCCGCGCGCTGAGCTCCCTCTGCTCACTGCGCGCTCCGCGCGCTGAGCTCCCTCCGCGCGCTGAGCTACCTCTGCTCACTGCGCGATCCGCGCGCTAAGCTTCCTCTGCTCACTGCGCGCTCCGCGCGCTGATCTCCCTCTGATCACTGCGCGCTCCGCGCGCTGAGCTTCCTCTGCTCACTGCGCGCTCCGCGCGCTGAACTTCCTCCACCTACAGCGTAATCCGACCCGAGCCCACTAATGGATCCGGGTCAATTAGTGCGCCCAC
The DNA here is from genome assembly GCA_900406425.1 of Iberis pinnata. Taxonomy (NCBI): domain Eukaryota; kingdom Viridiplantae; phylum Streptophyta; class Magnoliopsida; order Brassicales; family Brassicaceae; genus Iberis; species Iberis pinnata. The sequence goes on along the minus strand of OVBE01014449.1, from coordinate 11,388 downwards.
AGAGATCATAATTTGGACATTTCTCTTGAATAATATATAGAGCTGTGCTTAAAAGTAGCTCTGGTATGGAATCGTCTTTTTGGCAAACTTATCGATAAGTTCCAATTTGCGTGTTTTTTTTTGTTTTAGCATTCTATCTCAATGATTCATAGGTTCTCGCCTTCGACAAAATCCCGTACTAGGTATGTACGTTTTGTAGCTCGACTCTCTTTTCTTTGGTTAGATAAATTTTGCATGACCTTTGTTTTTCTTGATATAAATTTTTAACAAAGCTTATTATTATGGCTTTTGTGTATTTGTTTGCAGTTATTTAGAAACCTATCAGTTGGGTTCTTTATTTCTCTCATATGTTTTTATCTTACCACGTGGCTTAAGAAGACATATGGGAAGCACCATGAGACCAGCATCCCGAAGAAAACATTGAATCTCTCTAAAAGTTGTAAATTGTGCAGGTCATAAGGACATATTCTGATCAACTCCCGTCTGGAATGGACGCCAAGCAAAAAAGAGAAGCAATGGTTTTTGGTTGCGGTTTTGGCAGCCTTGAAGAACCTCTATTAAAATAAAAGGATCTTGAATCGACTAATGAAGAACTTGGAGCCAAATTCCAGGGACTTGAAAAAGGATATGGAGGATCTGGCTGAGATGAATTTAAAGCTGAACCAGGAACTAGCCAATCATAGGTTAGAGGCCAACGAGTTGCAAACAAAGATCTCTACTTTGGAAACTGAAAATGAGAAGACAACCAATGGGCTTCTAGCTTTAAAGACAATCATAAAAGATCTAACGAATCAACATACATTTGAAGGGGAGAAATTGCAATGACAAGTAACACCTTGAATCTAACTATGTTCATCATCTACAATTTCCAAAATTATGTTGTCTACCTTAACAAAACGCCAGTGGTTCAATAGGATTGCTGTTTATAAGTCATTGTCGCCATAATGTATAAATCTTCAAATTGTTTTATATATTGGAGCATATGGAATGTGCTAAGCGTATTGTAGTCGATAAAAGCATTCAAACTGCATACATCCAGGCAATCAGATTTGCGCAACATTTCATATATATTGAAAATCAGTATTTTCTGGGCTCTTCTTATGCTTGGCCTTCTTATAAAGATGTAGGTACGTTTTATATTCGAAGACAGTTCTTACTTCACCATGCTGCATAGGCTGAAAAGTAAACTATATAGACTCTAGAATTATTCTAAGTTGTTAGGTTTGTAAGCCAAGCTTTATCTTCACCAGACTGCTTTTGGGAACGTGTTATCTATAAACATTTTAACCCTTTGATTTTCTGATTTTTTGTTCCTTCTTGAACGAACATGCGCTGACAATCTTATTCCTATGGATTTGGCACTAAAGATTGTTAGTAAATTCATAGCTAAGGAAAAATTTGATGTATATGTCATCATACCATTGTGGCCTGAAGGCGATCCCAAGTCTTGCCCTGTGCAAGAAATTTTATTTTGGCATGTAACTTTTATTTAAGATTAGCGAAACTTACATTTCTGTTAAACAATTTTTTTTTCTTTTCCATTTCGCAGAGCCAAATTATGCAAATAAAGTATGATGTTATAGCAAAATAACTTAAATCAGCACAATCAGATGCTCATCCTCTCGATAACCTTAACTTCTATTGTCTTGGCAGACGAGAGCAATATCCAGATGTAGAGCCAGCCGCTGATGGCAATGCGGTAAAGCTAATACTTTCCAGTGACAAGCAGTGAGAAAAATTTCTTATGATGTTTTGACTGCAATTTTTCAGGTATCAGATTCTTATATAACTTCCAGCATTTCATGATCTATGTGCACGCAAAGGGGATGATAGTAGATGATGAGTATGTACTCATTGGATCTGATAATATCAACCAAAGATCTATGGCTGGTACAAAAGTTACTTAAATAGCCATGGTTGCATATCAATCTCATCATACATGGACTCCCTCTCATCATAATTTTAAAGAAATGCTTAAATTGATACGTTATGATCTGCGAAAGCGTGCAAAACATTTATATATCTCAGATAGTGCACTTTGTGCTTCTCTAGACCTCTTGAGTTAGATCTCTATATCCCCTCACTATTATGTCACTAAACTTTGAGAACGTTTCATGTAACAGAAACAAACACACTCCCAAAAGCATCCAGACCCAGAGTCTGTATTAAAGCAATCACTAGAAGAGATTGAAGCTAAGAAAAGGCTCGTTGCTCAATTTGAATCAATGATCAAAGTTCTTAAAGAAAAAGTGTAGCTTTAGCATAGATTGAAGCTAAGAAAAAGGTCGTTCCTCAATTTGAATCAATGATCAAAGATATTAAAGAAAGAGTGCAGCTCGGTAATGCTAAAACTAAGGTCAGTTATAACACCTCTACAGAGAAGTTATTTTTAGAAAATACAAAAATAAAAGGTAATCTGCACTCTCTAGTAATAATAAAAGAGAATCAAAATTGTTACTTGATGGATCAATGTATTATCTAATCATTTGAAACACAATCCTCAAATCCATTAGATAACTGAGATAAAAATGACATCTCACAACGAATTTTAATACCCTAAATAACAATTTTTAGACCTAAAAATGGCAGAAAAATAACCTTAATCGAGAGTTGGAGTTAATTGGTCATACAACCCATGGTTTGAAGCAGCTTCTCAAACGAAGAAACATCAACATTGTGAATTAACAATTTCGCATTAACAACAACACTAAACTGTAAAAAACGACGGCCTCCCTCAAAAGTCACTAGCACCTAGTGAAACAAGCAATCATCACTTATAGACTTCTACGAATCGTTTTGTTTCACATGTTTTAAGTTTGGTATGAATTCTTTCGAAACTGTTTTTTCGTAAACATGATCATATGTTTTATGAATAAATGACCATTTATCTTATCATTTATTTACCATTATTAGAATTATAAGGAGTTAATTTACTTAAAATTATTTTATTCAGAACCGGTCCTGGGATTTTGAAAAGCCGCAAAATAAATTAAAAAATATGAGTCGGATCTTAATATAAAATTTTGAAAATGAGCTGGTTCTTAAAATAAAATTTTGAAAATATCAAATGAGTTGCAAGCTCGTGCTTGCTTTTCTTGGCCTCCGGACCGGCCTTGATTTTATTCTAGTATGGTGATATTGAATCTAAGTAAGAGAAAAATAGATATATAGATTCAAGTATATACGTAGTATTTATGAAATAGTTGCAAGCACAGTAATAAACTACATGATATATAACATGACTCATGTGAGTAACAGACCAGAAAGAAAAACATACAAATCAAACAAAAAATAAAAATAAAACGAAAATTGTAAATCACAACACTATGGAAAAAAACCCATCATCCGAAAATGTTGCTTATTGAATCCTTTATATTAATTGCGTTGACAATACATTTTAAAAAATCAATACTATGAAAGAAACCCAACCGAACGATACGTTTTACACATAATTAGCATTAAAGACGTTTGCGTTAAACAGTAAAAGTAGAGGTGGACACCCAACAAATACTATTTTTGAGATATTTGAAATTTGTTCCGCTTCGTTAACTAAAAATGACAAATATGTCATTTAAATAATACTCCCTCCGTTTCACAATATAAGTAGTTTTAGAAAAAAAAATTTGTTTCAAAAAGATTGTTGTTTTCACTTTTCAATGCAAAATTTAATGTATTTTTATGTTTTTTGACCCTTTATATTCTGCAGAATGATTTATTATTGGTTGGTTTGTTTTGGAATGCGGATTTTATCTTAAAAAACTTAAAATTAAATAACTTTTTTAATAGTTGTGCACAAACCTTAAACTACATACAATATGAAATAGAGGGAGTATTATTTATTTAAATATTTTATTAATATGTTAACATTATATGAATAGAAGTAAATATACTTCCGGAAAAAAAATGTAAATATACTATGTAAGTAATTGTTTAAATATATATATATATATATATATATATATAACGAAGCAGATCACATATCCAGTTCATAAAATTTTAGTATATGTCATTTTTTTCTATGGATATTTAATTTTGATATTTGCTTTATTTTATAATGTTACGGATATTAAAATTATCTGATCAAATCACAAATAACAGATTGATCAAATCGGATTTACTGCACATTTCACCCATGTGTAAAAGGATTATGAAGCAGCAAGTATTAAATAAAAGACAATTACATACTTAACCTACTTTTTTTACAAAAAAAGGCAAATAAATTCAATTACATTGAGTTTTTCAGCACACCATGTATATGGTACGGACCCGAAAAAAGAGGATAAAAAGTTCTATCTCTAGCACCTCTTGCAAGTAAATCTGCTCTTTTGTTCGATTGCCTACCACAATGTATCAGGTCGAACTGTTGGAAGCTTCGCTTCAAGATTTTGACATATGCTATCTCTGCTGCAAAAACGGGCCACTCCGTAGGTTTATCCAGGAGTTGAATCAGGTCTGTTGAGTCTGTGCGGAAAATGTTACAATGAATGGACATGCTCCACAAACATTTAAGTGCCTATAACAAGGCAAGCAGCTTCTTATGTAAAGGGGAAATACCCCGTCGAATTCCAGCACATCCCATGAAAATGGGTTTTCCACTGTCTGAATATAGCGACCAGCCGATGCCGCTTATAGTGTCACCTGACTTCCATGATCCATCAATACTACAACAGTTGACCATCGAAGGGGGAATATCCCCTTGAAACCTTTTACTTGTATCCTTAAGAAAACGCTTCTCGGTTACCGTTGAATTAGCTGAAAACCATTCCATCGCTTCCTTAGATACTATATCTATAATATTAGTAGGTGTCCATGAGGTGTTATTAAAGCACATTGCATTTCACGCTTTCCAAATATACCAGAGGATCCAAGGGAACATTTTGAAGACTTTGTCCGCAGACGACTCTTCTGCCGCTTTAGTTTTCAAGTAATGCATATTCTTGTAGAGGTTATATGTAGGAAAAGTCCTAGGTGGACTTGGAATATTCGATAGTGCCTAACTCTGAAAAGCAGACGGACAGGAGAACAAGACATGGTTTACAGATTCGTGAGCAACACCACATCGCGAGCAAAAATCATCAGTCCTCAGTTTTCTTCTTGCCAATTGCTCATTAACAGCAAGTGAACCTGAGAGGACTTGCCACAAAAAGTGTTTTAACTTATTAGGGGCTGATATTCCCCAAACCTCGGCGAGAAGTGGTGTTATTGACGGCTGCTCCGGCCAACCATGGAAATGGTCATTGTACGCAGCTAGGGCAACCTCATATCCTGATTTAACAGAATAGATGCCTGATTTTGTAAAGTGCCAACAATAGTTATCCAATAAATAAGATAACGGTCGAAATGAGAGGATAAAAGGTATATCCTCTTTTCTAATTAGCTCTGGAATCATGGGTACATCCCAGCTAGGTGAGTTGGCCACCATTAGTCCTGGGTCATTTTATTTAGACAGCTTTGAGCTGGTCTAGGTTTTCCTGTAGGTACCCACGGGTCCTGACACACTCGTGTGTTACGTCCCATCCTAGTTGTTTAACACATACCGAGAGATAGTAGAGATTTGGATTCTATTATACTTCGCAACCATAAGAGGGTCTGGTGGTATAAGTTACTTGGAAGATGCTCCAATTTTTATAGTAACATTCTTTAAAAATACGGGCAATGAGCGAATCAGGTTTTAAAAACAATCGCCACAATTGTTTAGCCAAGAGAGCTTTGTTAAACAAATGGCGCCAGTCAGTTTTCTAAGAAGTGTCATAGGAAGCTGAAAAAAGACATAACATACGTTGGTAAAGCTTAGGCTACCAATTTGATGAGAACTTCTTTGCCTCCTTTAGATATAAAATGTGATGACCACCCATTAATGAGGGTATTTAGACGATCTCGAACATACGAAAAGATTTGCGCTTTGGATCCCTGTAATTGTTATCCCTAAGAATTTTTCCTTTTCCTCCTTCTGTATAGATACCTAGACGCCGTTTTAACAGCAAACAATCTTGAAGAGGGAACATGTTCCCAAAGATAACAGTCGACTTCCCGAGGTTAATACGTTGACCTGAAGCATTTTCATATAACTGAAGGATATTTGTGGTTTCCTGGCACTGTGCCAGAGTAGCTCGACAGAAGAAAAGATTGTCGTCAGCAAAGAGAAGATGGGATAGTGAAGGGCAATGCTTAGCAATATGAATCCCTTCCAGGCGACCAGAGGCTTCCACATGCCGTAGATTGGCAATAAGAACCTCCGTACATATGATGAATAAGTAGGGAGATAGAGGATCCCCTTGCCTCAAGCCTCGTGTTGGCACAATCACTCCTTTTGGCGATCCATTTAGCAAGACACTATAAGTAACAGAAGTGACACATGACATGATCCACTGTATCCAGACTCCATCAAAACCAAACTTTACCATTAGTTGCCTTCAAAAAGACCATTCCACACGATCATAGGCTTTACTCATATTTGTATTGATTGTCATGAAACCTTTTCGACAACTATATTGCGTTCGCATAGCATGGAAAGCTTCTTGGGCTAAAAGAACGTCATCAGTGATAGAACGTCCAACGACAAAAGCCGATTGGGTTTCCAAAATAATGCGAGGTAGCTCTTTTTGAAGTCTTTGACAGAGTACTTTGGATAGAATTTTATAGCTTACATACTTGACCTACTTATTTTTACTAATTGCTGAGGTAACCCGACATTTTATTTAATTGCTGGAGATAACTGAATTTTTTAAAAATCCGATTCTATCCTTCCGTCATGAACAAACAAAAAAGTTGGAAAAAAATAAATAGATGAGAGAGAAAAAAAGTTATATGGTATCTACGAAAAATGCCACCGCGTTTTTTGGATGGAAAAAAATCTGTGAGATTTTGTAACACATATTTGTTTGTATTGCAGATTTGTTGTCGTAGATTTGTTTGTCTCATATTTTTTATGCATTGCAGATTTTGTTTTTCGCCGATTTTTCTTGCAAATTTGTTTGTCTACTTGGCCGCATATTTATACGTCACGTCTACGTCACAACTGATTTGCCAACGTCACCGCTGTTTTTTTTTCTGATGCAGATTTTTTGTCGCTGATTTTTAAATATCATTGAAGTTTTGTTTACATAGCAGTTTTTTCGTAGAGTTTTATTTACATTGCAGATTTATTGCGTTGCAAATATTTTTGTGACTACAGATTTTTTTTTTTTGTCTGTAGGATTGTTTGGTATCTCCGCAGAGTTATCAGTTCTCGAAATTTCCAGATTAACCCTTTTGGCCGCATTTTTATTTTAAATCTGCAATGGCCGCAGATTTGTTTCACACGTTATCGCATATTTTTTTCTTACTCATTTGACCCTCACGTTACCGCATATTTGTTTGCCGCCGATTTTTATAAATCCTTTGACCGCAGATTTAAAAAATATGCGGCAATAATACTGACGATTTTTAAAAATCGTGGCAGATTTTTTTAGTGAAATCATACGACATCGTTTTACACCTATTGTACAGTTTGTTTGCACACTGAAATTTTGACTAAGTGGCGAACTCATACGACGTCGTTTTCCACCTATTTTAGAGTTGTTTGGGAACGCAAATTTTGACTAAGTGGCCAAATCATACGTTGTCGTTTTCGACTGTATTGCAAATTTGTTATGGATTTTATTGCAGAGATTAGTGAACATGTTTCTCTAATGCTATTTCATGCACATAACAAAAGAAAAATTACATACTAATTGACAAAAACTTACAGATTTCATGTTCTTACATACAAAGCGGTCTATCAATTGCCGAGAATAGACCACTACAAAAGCTATAATCACAGCAACCAACACAATACAAAGCATTTTCATCTTCATCTGTAAATCTGACATGTCCGCTTTACTCTTAAGCACTTGGTCTTGCAAAGTTGATAATTGTTCTATCTTATTCACCTCTTTTACGAGAGCGCTGTCAGTCTGCTCCCGAACATTTTTCAATTCTTCAAGGACTGTCATGTCCCACCACTTCCAAACGTGTTACCCACCATCCTAGGATATTAACAATCAATACGTAGTATGCAGATGAAAGAGAAAATCCTACAATTATGAAACCGAAAACCAAATACAAACCCTAAACGATGCTTTATCCAAATCAAATTTTTACAATAGGAGATATGATTAAAACAACGTTGTTTTGAAGAGTTACAAAAATATAAATTTTTGTGTTGAAATTTTGTTTTTGTATTGCAGTTTTGTAAACAAATATGCGATTAAAAATTAAACTGCAACACAAACGTTTCTTTTGTTGCCATTTTTTTCGTTGCAAATTTTTTTTTTTTGTATTGGAGTGTTGCAAATTATTTTATGAAAACTGCAACACTGAGTATGCAGCAATACTAATTAACAATCAATACAAATACACTTACATTTCGATTTGGACAGGTGTAGAACAACCTGTCCTGATTCAGAAAAATAATGGCACTCTCGAGGTTAACATCCTCACCACAGTAACACACCACCGACGTCCCATATTTGGAAGGGTCCGTACCATCGAAGTGAATTGGAGTCGGTGGAGTAGGGCTGTTCACCTCTTCTTTGTCATATGAGTGATGACCGAAGCTAGGCGCTTCATCTTCATCGCTAAGGTTGTAGCTAAATCTCTCCATCTCGGAAATCACTACACACAAATTTTGAAGAAACAATTTTTAAAATTGTCTCCCAAATGAAAGAGAATACCCTAAATTTGCGAGACCCAAATCAAAACGACATTGTTTCAACAATTTTTTTTTAAACGATGTTGTTTCAAAAAAAAATTTTTAATAATTTTTGTGTTGCAGATTTTTTTAAAAATTTCATTTTTGTCAACAAATCGGCAATACCAAATAACTATGAAATTTTAAATGAAACGTCCAAACGTTTTTTTTGTTGCAGTTTTCTTTTCGCTTTGTAGAGTTTTCTTTTTTTATTGCAGTTATGCAGTTTTCTCAACATAACTGCAATGCAAACATAAAACTTTGCAAAGCGAAAAAAAAACAAATCGACTATACAAAAGCGAGGAAACAAATCGGCTATATAAATTGCAGTTTTACTTTTGTATTACAGTTTTGTTTATACAAAAGAACTCTGCAAATTACACAATGTACAAAGTTTTACGAGAAAAATTCTTCAACTTCATAAAAATCATAATTAAAGAAGGAAAAAGTCACAGAATATGAAGCGACATGAACAATCGCACTCGTTCGGTTACCATCTTTCAATTTCTTTCTATAAATACTAACTAACAGAAGAAGAAAAAAGGTTTCAGGCATTAATGGACAAGGGAAAAAAATCATGGTCGATAACGAGGATGAGGAGAATCATCCAAGAAAAAGACAGGTTGTTATGTGCTTCATATATTTTTGATTACATTCCACTAATGTTTGGTTTCGTTTGTTGTAGGAAATGATGGACATCGGTGAAGAACAAAATGATGTAACTGATCATCAGTACGAGGAGTATAAATTGCATAAACATTACAAGTCGGTAATGGTAAGGTTGGAGAAGCATATTAAGGCTAAGTAGGATGCTCTCGATGCTAGGGTGAAATACGAACGGAAGTACGCTAAAGTTTGTCTTCTACGGAAGCAGATATCGGCCGAGAATTTTGATATGGGTGCTGAATTGAATAGGTTGTCGGCAAGGGAGGAAAAGTTGTATGAAGAATGGGCGAAGATTGAAATCTCGGATGTGGGATTAGATAAAATGGGCTGCAATCTCAAGGGGTTCGGAGGGTCGTCGAGGGGATAAATCGGGGTCCTTAGTGTTGATGTTCTTTATGTTTTTTTTTGTTAAGATTTATTGAACCCGGTTTAATTTTAATTTCATTTTAACTTTATCACAAATGTTATTAGTTTATTTATAATTTTACAAGTTTATTTCTAAAGCAAATGATTGTTTTTTTTGTTAATCGGCAATGCAAAAATAACTCCGCAACGAGTATGCATTTGAATTGCAGTTTTTAAAAAAATTTGTTTATTTTGAATTAAAATTTAACCACTCTTTTGATTACTGATTTTTAAATTAAGTTGCCTATTTGTAATGATTGTATAGTTGTAAATATGCAATGCAAAAATAACTATACAACGAATAAGCATTTGCATTGCAGTTTTTTAAAAAATTTGTTAATTTTGAATTGAAGTTTAACCACTCTTTTGATTACTGATTTTTAAATTAAGTTGCCTATTTATAATGATAATGATTGTTTATGTTGAGTTTGATTACTGCAACTCAACATAAATCTGCAATGGACAAATTAAAATATGCATTTCATAAATCTGCAATAGAGAATAAAAGAATGCAATAAAAATTTTAAAAAAAAATGCGAAGAGTAACTACCACAATACTCACCTTCAATGTCACGGGGAAGACGAAAAAACGTCAAAAGACACACACAATAGAAGGGACGGCGAAGTATCAAAAACCCTAGAACGGACTGCGAATGTACAGAGTAGACGAACACGTAAAGCGGACACGAACAGAGAGACAGAGAAGAAAATGAAGACGGCGAAGACGAACACGGAATGGATGGAACGGCGAGCACGGAGACGACGGTTGAAGTTTAAAAAATCGGCAACGAGGAAGAAAAAAATCGACGATTTCACTTTAGGTTGAAATAATTTTGTTTTATGAAATTTTAAGTTATAAAAATAATTCAAAATGGCAAAATTGTAGTTATTGCAAAAATTCAAATATTTTAGATTTTTTAACTAAAATGTTGAGTTAGTCTCGTCATACCTCCAAACAAAGGTTATGTAAGCTATTTCAAACAAGGGTTATATAAGCAATTTCAACAAAATGTTAGGTGATTCTGACTAATTTCTTCTAAATAAAATATATATTGGATAAGCGAAAATCGTGTATATATAAACTCTTGCAATTATAATTATCTGGTTCATTTTTGTGAGATGTCTCAATACATAAATCTTTTTATTTTGCCAATAGAGCCTTTCAGACTTCATTCTAAGAAGAATATAGAGGTTGAAAAAGAACAAGACTAACACAATAGACACCAAAACAATAAAAATCATATCTTATACAATACATATATTAACATTGCGAAGAGTTTCACGGTTCTGCTTCTGAGTTTGGAATAAATTATAGAAGGAACAAAGAAGCATCAATTCGATCACTTCGAGCTACAAAACAATGGATTAAAACGCATGACGAAAACCGTTTTCTTAACACAGACTTAAGTAAAAACCCAGATAGTTTGTCACACATAAGTGCATCCAAAGGAAACAAAACGGGAAATAAAACAAACAAATGGAGAAACAAATAAAAAGAAAGAAGAAACTTTGATCCCAATCATAAAAATCCAGCTTTTTTAACCTTTCTTTTGAGAGCTTAAAAGCATTTTCTGTGAACAATCCCTGGACCTGCCTCATCATACTCA